>BDUI01000275.1:180363-191757 GCA_002335545.1 Apodemus speciosus
TAGGGGGTAGGGTGTGGGTAGAGGATGGGGGTTAGAGGGCAGGGGGGAGTGGGGACATCCTCTTGGAGACGGGGGTGGGGGGTGGGGGGAGGAATGGGATGAGGAACTGTTGAAGGGCAGACCAGAGGAGGAGGATGACTGGATTGTAAAAAAAATTAAGTAATTTTTTAAAAAAGAAGCATAGAGAGGCGGTGTCTAGCTCTTCTGCTCCTCTGTACCGTTGGTGGCTGGGATTTGACCGGTGAGATAGTTCTGAACACGTGTGATGACCACAGACATACACTAAATGGGAGGTTGCCCTTGCATTGAAGTTCTCTGTGAATAGCAGCAGAACTGGAAAGGTCACGTGAAAATATTTGAAACTGGAACATACCTCTTCACAGATAAGGACTTTTGAAAGCATGTTTGCGCGCGCACGTGCGCGCGCTCTTATGAGGCGCCTTGCTGGGGAGCGGGGAGCACGAGATGTCACGTGACCATCACAACCACGGTGGATTAAGCTAACAGTTTGGCTAGAAATCACAAATTGTACAAAATCACCACGGCAAGTAGAAAATCYTAGAGTTCTGAGCAGTGTAAACTTCTTGAAGTTTCCCTCTCCCATTTAAGGGGAAGGAGAGGGCAGCTGGGTAGAGGGCTGGCTGACACAGGCCTTGCCTCCGCAGATGCCGCGCACTGGCTTGGAATGCTGGGGGATTTGATCTGTGCTGTTCTGAGATTCACAATACAAAGGCTGATTTAATTTGACAGCAAAGTAACACTAAGCCCCCAAAATAAAATTACCAAGATGTAAAACAGCGTCAAAACTCCAATTAGTTTTTATGCCACGGAAGCTTCTGGAGGAAGTCRGAGTGGCTCCATCACGAGGCGCAGGCATCAGTTCAGGCTGCACAGATTACTAAAATGTAACCCTCTAATTGAAATTGCTCAGAGCCCAATATGACAAAAAGACTCAGAGGAAAATAAGTTAATTTTCCCCTCAAAAATAAAAATGACTCATTACAGTGACTGTTTTACTAACTTAATGCAATGTTCCTTTGCAAGACCTAAAAAATAGAAAAGGAAAAAAATCCCAAGGCTTTGGCAGGGGGGTGGGGGGGTGTTCTAACAGAAAAGGCACCAAGTACAAGGGACACACGTGCTTGTGTTACTGGACCAGAAACAAGTGTGGACCATTTGTGCAACATTTAAAAGGGTCTTAGGCATCATGATGTATATTTACAGTATCCATTAAGAAGATGGTGGCCCTGACCAGTTTTTGAGTGCATCTGGAGTTAGTCTCCAAACCGCATGGAGCCATCTTGGTGCCCAGTTCGAACCCCATGCTTCTCTCTCAAGCTACCCCAAAGGCCTCAGATGTGTTTGCCACTCTTAACTTAGAAGTGATATGTCAGATGTGTTGACCCAATGCGGGTCTCACTGATCAAAGTCCGATATGGCTCTTCTGATTAGTGTCATTTTACTGGATTGAGGCAATGAGGATTACGGCATCAAGTTGGAGCTGTGTATGCAAGGAGTCTCTTGCAATGGCCCTTCTGGGCCATTTGGACCCTTCCAGATGAATGTGGAAGAGTCCCACGTCTGCCCAAGAGAAGCTAAAGAAAGGTATGGCTGGATCTGGGCATTGGTTAGAGTTGGCTTGAAGAAATTGTAGATGGCTTTCCTAGTCTATAGATGTTTTATAAATAAAGTTCAGTGCCCATGACACGTGGTGATGTTTATCCCAAAAGATCCCCAGGCCTTGGCCATTCGCCATCATCTTTCTCTGGAATCACGTCATATCTCGATGACCAGTCTGTCTTCRTCATCACTGCTGGTGTCGCTGAGCTCCACCCGTGTCTGCTTCCTCATTCCTTCCAAACTCCTCTTTCGGATAGATCTCAAAGGAGCTTTGGGGACTTCTGAGGGTTGTCCAGGGTCAGAAGGAGCTGTGACAGTCTTGGGGGAAATTAATCCGTCAGCCCGACAAGTCCCACTCTTGCTTCCTGAAGCAGCACCCTGGACGGTCAGATCCCCACACCCGTATTTGCCCCACACAGGAAAGTCTGCCTGGGCTCTTGCTTCCTCCTGGTGTGAACTGACTGAACTTGGTCCTGAAGGTGCTGTTTCTAGAGTTTTTCCAGGTGAAGGCCTCCCTGGCAGGAGCACCTGTGGAAGGCTGTCTGATGTGACTCTTCTGTCTGGGGAGTTTCGTGCCAGAGTCTCCTCTGCATGGGACTCTGCACCGAGAGCCTCCAGTGTTTTGTGTCCTGTTCTTATCCCCGCAGAAACACAGACAGTGGCCACAGAGGTAGCGATGTCATGGTGGTGAAATGTTCCTTTGGATCTAAAGGAAGAAGGCAGCTCTGGAAAATCTGGGGAGAAGCACAAGTTGGGAACTATGGAGACTTGATTCTGGGAAGGTGGCAGCTGAGTTCCTAGAGGCCCAACATCAAGACCTTTGCCATGAGGCAGATCTTCCCGAAACACTGCCAAGTCCATATTAGATTGCGGAGATAGTCCGGACCCATCAGCATGCTCCTTCTGAGAACAGTCATTATGCTCACCAGCGGTTGGAGAAATATCCTACAACAAAGCGCAAAGGAAAATAAATGGGAAAAGGATAATTGGTATAAAGAAAACTTGGTTAGAAACATGGTCCACAATGAAAGCAAGGTCTTGAGGTCCTGATGAATCTTTCCTGAGTGGGGAACCTCAATAAGATCCCTCAATAAGTTTCCATTAATAACTAATCAGCACACCGACCCTAGCCAACCTCCTGATCGATACCACATAGGTCATTCTGTGATCTTATGTGGCTCTGAAGGCAAACAACTCTCCTACCCAGCCAGTCCCACACTTCCTGTCTCCAGCCAGCAGAACTGGTAAAGTGGGCGTGTGGTTTCAACACGGTCTGCCTGGAATGATTTTACATTGTAGGAGCATCTAAAGTATGGTAGCATCTTCTTCTGTGGGGATTAATCACACAGACTTGAGTTGTCCATGACTTGAGTTGTCCATGAAGCATCCCAAAGATTCCACAACCAAAGTCAGCTTATTGAACATGTGACACATCAGAGTCAGAGGCTAGCCCTGGGTGTAAGTCAACCTTCCACCTTGGTCACAGCTGGCTCCTTTGTTTTTCTCTGCACACACTAGGCTAGCTAGCTAAAGAACTTTTACAGGCTTTCCTGTCTCAACTTCCCATCTCCTTGTAAGAGTGCTAAGGTTACAGACTCTCAAATATGCACCCAGCTTTGACATGGGCTCTGAGATTGCTTTAACAAGGGCTCCAGGGTTTGAACTCAGGTCCTCACACTTGCACGGCAAGTCGTTTACTTCCTGAACTGACTCACCACCTCCAAAGTTGGTTAATTTTTCAGTGTAGAATGTTTACGAATGTTTTGGTCTGGTTTTTAGGGTTCTGGGGAGTCCTAGAAGGAGACCAGGGTATTTTACCACACAGGCATTGATACGGGAATAAAGGCATAAGTCTAGAGGACAGATCGATCGATGCCAGTGCCTTAGAATGGTGGTTCTTACCTTCGAAGCTGATTTGTCTATTTCCAAGATGGTTTCTGAGCTCATGCCARGAGACATGGGTCCTGAAGTCTGACTACAGTCATCTTCCTTTTCTTTGCTCCCATGAGTAACAGACAAGTCTTTGCTGGCACAAGATGGCTCCCCTTGTATGTTTAGACCTGAAAGAGGGAATGCATTTGTCATTGTACATCTAGATTCGTGAAGCGAGGCAAGAATGACACCGAGGTCGTCTGAGTCTCCACAACCACTTTCAGCTCCATGAGCCTCGACTCACATGGTGAGCACTGCACCCTGATTACCGCCAGCTAACTCATACCCAGCCAAATGAGTTGTCTCTGCCTCCTTCAAGAAAGGAAATGGCAAAAACAACGTTGAAGACTCCATAACCATATCCACTGTAAATCATGTCCCACACAGTGTCTGTTCTTGTTACAGAGTCACCCTCCACCCGGGTCTCTTTGGCTTTGAGTCCCCAGGTCCTAGAGCCAGGTGGCAAGTAGAGAACTCGATAGACCCTGGGCTCCTTGTGACAAGCTCCCCGGCAGAGTTCCTGGCAGCAGGAGTGACGTGGGTACCTAGGACACTGTCATTTACTGTGGCAGCTGTCTCCCTGTGGGAAAGGAAGAAACAGACTAGCCTCTCCCACCTACTCCTCMTGGTCCCCCATTGCTCTCTCTTCCATTTCCTCACAAGGACCCACAATTGGGCCAAAAGAACCGCAGGGTGGTTCTTTCCAGGGAGTGAGATTTCATTATGAGATAACTGGAAATAAAAAAGTTTCCGGAATGCCTGGTTCCCTGGAAGACACACACCGGGCACACCGTCAAATCTGCTGTTGTTTTGAGGAAAGTTACACAAGCACAGAGTTTGAAAGCCTCAAGCCTCTCTGCTTCTGAGGAAAGCTGGCAACCCTGCCAACCCAGCCATCTTGTTTCATTTTGGAATCTTTCGAGACTTCTCCCCCCCCACCCCAATTCTCTCTCACTTCAATGCTTACAGGTTGACCTATGACCTCCTGCAACTCCGGAAGAGAGCAGCTATTCCTCTAAGACCTAACTCTCTTGCACACAGCACAACTGTCATTTCCATCCTCTCAGCCCTCATGTGCATACCCCCCAGGCCACGCCTTGTGTAGGTGGCTCTTCTAAGTCTACATCACGTTTAGGTGCACACCTGTCACCACTGAGCTGTGCTGAACAATAATATTGCATTGCCTTTGTTTTTTTTTTTTTTAAACAGAATTGTTTTCCTCGGAGTTAATAAGTTCTGAGGTCCCCACCACTTCCCCTGTTTACCTTCCTAGGAATATATTAAAATCACTTCTTAGTTTGATATTAAGATCAAACTGTCTACGGTTTGATTTCTCTCTGGGCAAGCTAAAACTCATGCCTTCAGCATATAATAAAGTCTGCAGGTTCTCTTTTTTYCCATTTAAAAGAATAAAGGAAGGAACAAAGGAGGGGAGAGGTGAAGAGGGAGAGAAAGAAGGTGGACGGGAGGACAGGACGGGGCAAGAATTGAAGGAGGGAAGAATAAGTAATGGCGAAAAGGACAGAAAAGAAATGGTGAGTTAAAAACCAATTTAGTGGTCTTCTTGGGCATTGTTCTATCGTAGGCCTCACTATTAGAGGGTATAAGGGACTTAAAAGCAATGTTGGACGCASTGTATGTACTTGTAATCCCAGCACAGGGGAGGCAAAGGCAAGAGGATCCCCAAGCCTTGCTGGCCAGCCAGTCTAGCCCAGTGAGTGAGTTCCAGGCCAGCCAGAAGCTCTCTCTCAAAATAAACAACATAGACGGCACCGGATGTCTCCTCTGTTCTCCACACATGGTATTACCTCCCTGAGTCATCCATCTCCTGTGGGCATGGGTATCGCAAACCAATAAGACGCCTAAATTCACCCGGGATTCTCTAAGAAAGCAAAGTGTGTAGACGCCAGCAATGGGCCAAGAGGGAGAACAGATGAGAGGTAGGAAAGTGGTTCCCAGGGTCCTGGGGTCCTCTCAGTGCCCAGATTCCATGTCTCAACCNCCATTTAAAAGAATAAAGGAAGGAACAAAGGAGGGGAGAGGTGAAGAGGGAGAGAAAGAAGGTGGACGGGAGGACAGGACGGGGCAAGAATTGAAGGAGGGAAGAATAAGTAATGGCGAAAAGGACAGAAAAGAAATGGTGAGTTAAAAACCAATTTAGTGGTCTTCTTGGGCATTGTTCTATCGTAGGCCTCACTATTAGAGGGTATAAGGGACTTAAAAGCAATGTTGGACGCASTGTATGTACTTGTAATCCCAGCACAGGGGAGGCAAAGGCAAGAGGATCCCCAAGCCTTGCTGGCCAGCCAGTCTAGCCCAGTGAGTGAGTTCCAGGCCAGCCAGAAGCTCTCTCTCAAAATAAACAACATAGACGGCACCGGATGTCTCCTCTGTTCTCCACACATGGTATTACCTCCCTGAGTCATCCATCTCCTGTGGGCATGGGTATCGCAAACCAATAAGACGCCTAAATTCACCCGGGATTCTCTAAGAAAGCAAAGTGTGTAGACGCCAGCAATGGGCCAAGAGGGAGAACAGATGAGAGGTAGGAAAGTGGTTCCCAGGGTCCTGGGGTCCTCTCAGTGCCCAGATTCCATGTCTCAACCMGGGCGGTGAGACTCAAGGTGGAGAGTCTCCAAAGACTCTGCTCCATCCTCACCCAGGACATGACAACAGGAAGTTGTCACAATGGCTAACACATCTACAGCCCCCGTGGTGTGCCAAAGACAGCCACTCAATCTAAGTAGCTCAAACTTCATCACCCACAGTGACAAGAGGACCAGGCAATTCATTCAATTCAATAAAGAAATAAAGCCAATTAGTATAGAGAAGATAATCAGATTAGCCAAATGTCTTCCCAACAGGTTGCTTAGGTTCTTAAGCTTAAACAGAAAAGGTCGTGTGAACATCTGACTGATAACTTCTGGCTCATGGGGGAGAGAAAAGAAAGAAAATCTATTGATTTAATTTGCTTCCAACCCCACAGTCTACAGAGAAAAGTGAATTATCTCTGATAATTGTGAAAAATGCCCAAAAAATGTCACCGAAGTACGTTAAACTAATTTGGATTATTGAAGCAGGACACTAACTTGCTTTGGGATGGATGGAACCTTTTCAAAAAAGTAAGCTGTGCCCCAGTTGAGTTTTAAAGTGCAAATGCCATCCTGTTTAGGCTTCAGTTCTGTACCTATGAATCACATTTCCCCCATCTTCAGAACTGCAGATCCTGCCGTCTCCACGCATCTTCAGAACCCGCTGCCCACACTCAATTACAGGAATCTTATTAGAGACTCGTCTCTCATCGAGGCTCTCTGCTGCGTGTTCTTTCCCTGATTAAAGGCCGCACTCTTAATAATTCCTCTCAGAAATAATTGTCGTGCCACGTCAGGAGGAAGAGACTGCTTAAGCGGTTACAGCGATTGCAAATTTAGCCCTCTTGAAAAGGGCTGTAAGAAACTGTAGAATAATTAAAAAGAAAACGCAGGCAGAGACAACGGGACAAAACTGACAGTGGAATTATCGGGCTCTTTAATGTCAGATCTTCTTTGGGCCGTCTCATTTCCAGGCCTTATTAAAATGCTAATAAATGGATTACTCAAATATCATTATCTCAAAATGTGAGTAATCTGAATAATTTCTTTTAGTTTGTCCCAATGTCTCCCCAAACTCTATTCATGTGGAGTCCACAGACTCAGAAGTCTGAAGTAGGAAAGTGAACCTCCAAGATCGGCCTAGCTGTCCTTCTAAGCAGGCGGAAATTATAAACAGGAAGGTGGGTTTGTCTCTGGAACTGGTAATTGATTTGAGATTAAATTGTTCAAAAGTGTCTCAGCCATTAAAGAACACACAACGTGCTGGCAATTAAAGCAAGCAATCACTCACGAGAAAGCTGCGCAGATCTTTAAAACTAATCACGTTGCGAACGGTTAGTTGCTCATTTATTTAAGTATTTATTGAATGCATTTTCAGTCTATATTTTTAAGGCCCATATTGTTGAGCTTGAATATTGACCAGACCCTGAGTGCAGCCAATACTGTGCTAAGAGCTAAGGTGTTTGTTCAATGGTAGGGGAAGCCGATACCACCTCATGGAAATTACTATCTAATGGGGACAGAGATTTATTCTAGTCCTAATTTGTCATGATTATCATTGGAGGGGGTAGGTCACACGTACCACAGGGCACATGTGGGACTCAGAAGACAACTTCCAGGAGTCAGTTCTTTCCTCTGACCTCATGGGTCCCAGGGATTGACATCAGGCCATCAGGTTTGACTACACGTGCCTTTACCTGCTGAGCCATCATCACACATACACACAAAACGTCACCAAGCAGGTGTCACCAGCATTAGGAAAGATACAGCAAGATGATGCTCAGACAGCAAGGTGAYGTCCCAACCTCTGTCCACAGGAAGAGTTGAAACCGTGTAAAAAGTGCCTGACCCCAGGGCTGTGTCACTAATAAATCTGAATTATTCAGCCGTGTCATTACTATTCAGCCGAGTCATTATGGGACAGATTTCCTTGCAGCCCCTCTGTATGCTGGCGTGTGGTCTGAGGCCCTCTTCACGTGTTACTCACATCCTACGGCTTATGTAATCTCTTTAGGAAAACAGGATGGGGTATCGCGGTGGCAGAGAGCCGTCGGTCCTCCTGGGCAGAGAAAGATGGGCACTGTTGGATGCTGAAGGCAGCCAGGAAGTGATGGGAGGCCTGGAAGTGGGTGGGCGGCTGGAGAGCTGACAGAAGCAGCATCAGCCTCCAGTTCTACCAGCAGGAGGGGCCCAAGAGAGGACCGGAAACTGATCAAGCTGAGCCTCTGGTATTTCTGTTCTCATGCAATCTTTGGAAAGTTCTCCTCAGAGCCCTCCCGTCTCTCCTCAGKCTCTCAGTGGCTCTCAGCACTTCGGTTTCTCTGATGAGAGGCAATCAGGCCAAGCACTCTCCCCTCGTGGACATCCTGTACCTTGACTATGTTTAGGACAAAATGGTGCTTAAAAACTCTTGTCATGAGTCTTTAAAAACCTTTTTAAAAAATGTCCAATCTACAAAACTGTACCCTTCAGATATGGATTCTGAAATCATGGGAAGAAAGGAATAGAAGATGATGAAAGAAATGTCACCGAGGCCATTAAATTCAGAGGCTGAGCCTGAACCGGCACTTCAAGAATTCTTATTTTTAAAGTCTCTTGTTGTCGAGTGAAAATTGTGTGCGGGTCTCTTTCTGGCATGCAATCAACAAACCTGCAACAGAGACTCATCACTCCTTAAGGTTCATACAGCCAGGAACGGGGAGAAATTATTCTGTCTCAGCAATTTCAGAGGATTGTGATTTAACTAACAGCTTCAGAGAAAGAATTAATACTCCTCCATWAATCCTAATAATAATAATAATAAWAAAGGTAGAGAGAAGGAGGTCATTATAAGAGATGTAGGAGGACCTGTCAGAGAGGGAGGGACCACCATACCTCAGAGCCTCCTTCTGAAAACAACCCTACAGAATCTCAGGTCCCAGGACCCAGGGCAGGTGAGAAGCCCAAAGACGGAGCTGCCGGTGAGAGAAACCATTAAAACTAGCAGCAGTCCACAAAGGCAGGATACCGCTTCTCACCAAGATCACCGTAGTCCTCTGTATAGAATATTTAGAAATGTGTGCCTYTTATGTGCATGTCATTAGAAACCCTTTTCTTTGGGCCACCTGTCGTTGTCATCTTCCACGAGTCTCCTTCCCAGGGTGAAGCAGTCTGTCTGGATCAYGTGATCCTCTTAGCGCATTTGTCTGAATCATGTGATCCTCTCCTCAGCACATTTAGTTCTGCAGATGGGGCTAAGCAGGTTTTAAAAACCTGGCTATGACACGAAATTCACCCTGGCCGGTGAAGTGCTCAAAACCCCCAGGCAGCATCACTAGGAATGTCTGTCTCACGTTTTACTGAGGAAAATTAGCCTAGGTGGTCTGGGTAAAACACAGGTCCTCAAGCAGAGGGTAACGGGACTGTGGGGCACTGGGGAGATCTCCTCACTGGCAAAGACCTAACAAATGACACGCTCCAAAAAGGCTGCCTGGGTTTTATATTTCCATATGAAGTTGAGTATCATCCTTTCAAGGCCTGTAAAGAATTGCCTTAGAATTTTGATGGGAATTGCATTGAATCTTTAAATTGCTTTTGGTWAGATGGCCATTTTCACTATGTTAATCCTGCCAATCCACATGAATGGGAGATCTTGCCATCTTCTGAGATCTTCTCCAGTTTCTTTCTTCAGAGGCTTGAAGTTCTTGTCATACAGGCCTTTCATTTGTTTGGTTAAAGTTGCACCAAGGCATTTTATATTATTTGTGGCTGTTGTGAAGGATATTGTTTCCCTGGTTTTTTGCTTAGCTTGTTTATTGTTTGTATAAAGGAGGGCTACTGATTTTTTGTTTTAGTTAATTTTGTGTCCAGTCAMTTTGCAGAAGGTGTTTATTAGCTGTAGGAGTTCTCTGGTAGAATTTTTGGAAAAATAAAAAACCTAGGATAGTTAAAACAATCTTGCACAATGAAAAGGATTTCTGGAGGTATCACTATCCTTGACTTCAAAGCTGTACTACTTCAAAGCTGTAATAAAAGCTGCATGGCATTGGTATGGAAACAACAGGTTGATCAATGGAATCGAATCAAAGACTATGAAATAAACCCACACACCTACAGACACTTAATCTCTTTTGACAAAGAAGCTAAAACCATACAATGGAAAAAAAGAAAGCATCTTCAACAAATGTTACTGGTCTGACTGGATGCCTGCATGTAGAAGAATGCAAATATATCYGTATCCAATATTTATTATCATGTACAAAGCTCAAGTCCAAGTGGATCAAAGACTTCAACATAAAACTGGATRCACCAAGTTTAATAGAACAGAAAGAGGGAACTAAGCCTTGAAGGCAYTGGTACAGGAGACAACTTTCTGAACAGAATACCAATGGCTCATACTCTAAGATCAACAATTGATAAATGGGAYCTCATGAAACAGAAAAAGTTTCTATAAGGCAAAGGATACTGTCAAGATGACAAAATGGCAGCCTACACATCTGCAACGGATCTTTATCAACCCTACATCCCATAGMGGGCTAATATCCAAAATATATAAAGAACTCAAGACGTTAAACACCAACAACCAAAATAACTCAATTTTTAAGAATGGGGTACAGAGCTAAGAGAGAATTCTCAACAGAAGACTCTTGAATGATGAAGGAGCACTTAATGAATTATTCACTGTCCTTATTAATCATGGAAATGCAAATCAAAATGACTCTGAGATTCCACCTTATACCCACCAGATTGGCTAAGATCAAAAACTCAAGCAGCAGTATGTGTGGATGAGGATGTGGAGCAAGGGGGTTACTCCTCCATTGCTGGTGGGAGTATAAACTTGTACACCCACTCTGAAAATCAATTTGGCAGTTTCTCAGAAAATTGGAAAAAGTCCTACCTCAAGAACCAGCTAAATCACTTCTGGGCATATACCCAAAAGATACCCCACCATACCACGAGTACATTTGCACCACTATGTTTATAGCAGCTTTATTCATAACAGCTAGAAACTGGAAATAACCCAGATGTCCCTCAACCAAAGAATGGATACAGAAAATGTGGTTCATTTACACAATGGAATACAACTTCAATATAAACAATGATATCATGGAATTTGCAGGCAAATGGGTGGAACTTGAGAATACCATCCTGAGTGAGGTAACTCAGATTAAAAAGGACATGCATGATGTGTAGTCACTGATAAGTGGATATTGGCCATAAAGTACAGGATAATTATGCTACAATCCACAGATCCAAAGAAGCCATGTAACAA
>BDUI01000275.1:249447-261715 GCA_002335545.1 Apodemus speciosus
TCTATGGGAGCCATCTATTTTGCATTTGCTGGACGCTTCCTCAGCCAAGTCTCTGAGTGATTCATGCTTGTACACAGCCACAAATTAATCAACAAAACTCAATTCCATGGTCCAGTGCTTGCTGTGGGCCTGGCACAGATGAATTCCGAGAACTTTGTGAATCTCTGGGCCTCGAGTTAACATCTAAGTAATTAGTCATGCAGGCATGAAGCTTCTCTGTGTTTCCATTTTCACTCTCAAAATGGACTCCAAGTTTTTGACTCCCTCTCTTTTAACAGGAGCAGGGTCATTAATGAAACATCCATTCTCATCATAGCGTTGGAATAGAGAGAGGGAGAGAGAAATGAAACCGAATGGAAAGACCCTGAAATGAACTTCCAGTATAAGCAGGGAGCTAAAGAGAGCAAACAGACGAGGGACCCTTGACTTTTATGTAAATGCTACATTATGTTTTAGAGTTTTCCAATCAAATAAAATCTCTATTTGTGAAATAACAACATATACGTAGTTTAAAAAACATTAAGTTATAACTAGTTGATAAAACAAAAAAACCATATTTGTTCCATGTTCCCTGGTTGTCTAAATCATAAAAATCAAACTAAATCTTTCCATATATGACTGTGTATATTTATGTATGTTAAAAAAGTATCACAGGATGTCTTTCTATGCTCATGACATTGGGAGACTGAAGTTAGGGAAGACTTCTTCAACAAGACCATCGCTGGGTAAACTGCAGGAGAAAAGATAGCCTTGTGGATAAATAGAAATGTGCCACTTCCCACACACCATCTCTTAGGAGCTCCATCAAAAGTCTGAGACTGACTTGATCAAATTAGTGAAATCAGAACTTAAAAAATATTAGGAATTAAAATACCTTCTTAACAACAAGGCACAGCAAATTAAATGTGAGCCCAGTTTCTGGGTCCCAAGCCCTGACCTAACACTCCAGTCCAAGTACATCCCTCCATATACCAAAACCAACCGAAACTACAAGTAAGTTGTTCTTAAAAGTTAGATAGATTTTAAACTAGATTGATAGTGTGATTGGAAGGTACAACACAGTTAAAATTCAAAAGAAAGAAAATCTGGGCAGGTAAATCTGTTTTCATCTCAATGGTTTCTCCAGACCAGGTGATTTCTGTTTATGTCCCCTAGCTTGGCGGAACAGGACCTTAGTGGATGTCAAGGGGGCAGTTCTTACTGTTGCAGAGACTTCAGGCCCCCAGCAGGCCATGCACTTGGCACATTTGTGACTGAGAAGTGAGTGTTCCTAACCCACCCTGCCCCACCCCGGACCCCACCCCCCAGGGAATGGGGAGAAATCCTTCCAGTTGTCTCCAGCAACAGAAGAGACCTTCCCTGATTCCTGTGGGCTGAGACCAGGAAAACCTTAACGTCAAGAGCTTCACTTAGACTAGAGTCTAGCAGGGTCGGCAGAAGCAAAACAAGCAGTCTCCACTCCACTGCGAGAGGGGTGCTTTCAACCCAGATCTCAGTGTTCCCATATCATGAGCACAAGGCACTCAGTTGCTGTAAGTGAGAATTAATATGTAAACAGAGGCAGACGTGAGGGACTTCAACTGCTGGGATGGGCAAGCGCAAACTCTAATGTGCGGTTTAAAAAGGATCGAGGGCCTGAAGGGATGGCTGAGTCAACAAGGTATTTGCCATGTTAAACAGTCCAGGCCCTCAGCATGAGCACAAAAGCCGGTTGTGGGGGTCGGTTATCCCCACGCTGGGGGGATGGGCATGGAAGGAGGCCTGAACTGTGCTGGCCAGACAGCCAAGCTGAATTCACAACCTCCAGGTGCAGTAAGACCCCACCTCAAAGGAGGTAGTGGACAGATTCTGTATGTACGTGCTTCTTGGAGATAAAACATAATATCCATGAATGACTCAGTGGAACTGGGTTCAAGATGGCTTTCTCAGTGGGTAAAGGTGTTGTCAATAAGCCTAACAACCTAAGTTCCACCCCCAGGACACACAGAGTGGAAGGAGAAACCCCACCCCGCACACTGTCCTCTGACCTCAACACACACACAATATACAACCGAACAAAGACATGTAATAAAACTGTTTAAAAGGACAGACCAATAAAGACAGGATGCCAATGAACAAGAGACCACTATGGGAGGCTACAAACCTCTGGTGGAGATGAGAGATGATTAATTTGACTTACAATCTGGACAATGCGGGCTGATGAGAATTGTGTGTTGAAGTTACTGCTCAAGGCTTCCTTCTGCTTTATAGGATGGGCACTGTTGGTTGGAAAGACAATCCCTTCTCCTTTTCTCCATTGATTTTCCTTTAAAAACTTATCAAAAGTCCCTCTCCACCTCCTTGTCTCTCCAATCAGTCTCTGTCTATCCTGATAGAAGTACCATGCTGTTTTGAATTCACCAGCCTTATATAGAAACTCTTGGGTTTAGGTGTTATAATCAAAATTGTGTGATGTTTGCATCAAAACAGACAAATAGATCATGTTAGGGCAAGCAGATGGCCACCTGCAAACCTCTGAGCCTCTACCCATAACTCATACCATAAAGAGAAGTGAACCCGGGTCCCAGGCTCGAGTCTGAAACCTGAAGTACAGAGCGGTAGGGGAAATGTGTGATTTGGTCAGAAAGAAACTTCAGAGATTGTGTACTGAGAGCAAACACAAYGAAAGGGGAAAGGAAGAAAGTGCATTTCATCAAAATTGAAGATGGTTACTCTTTAATGTGAAGGAAATAAAAACTGGTAATTAGAGATGTAGCACAGGGTAGAGCATTTGCCTGACATTTGTAATGGTTTAATCCCAAGAACCCAAGTAAGTAAATAAGAGAACTATTTGGGCCAGGCATGGTAGCACATATCCACAGTCACACATTCAGAGGGCACTTGTTTCAAAAAAAAAAAAAAAATAACCTAAAAGTATTTAGTCAATCGTGTTGGTGAGACTCCATGGTCTTAGCTTCTGAAACTTTCAACGATATGACTACCTAAACATGAGCTGAACCCCAGTCATCCTCAGGCATATGAATCGATCAAGAAGAGATAAAGTGTTTTTGCGATACAACTGGCAACTCAATACAACCTAAAATAATCTAGGAAGAGAATCACAATGAGGAATTAATTAGGTCAGGTCAGCCAGCCAGAGACTTTGCCTATGAGGGATTGTCTTATGTTAATTGACCTGGGACGACCCCAGCCCAGAGTGGACATCACTTGCTGGCACTGAGTCTGGGGCTGTGTAAGTGTGAAAACTCAAGCTAAGCACAAGCAAGTGAGCGGGCGAGGGGGCATGCATTTCATCTCTCTCTCTGCTCTTGACTGCGGGTGTCATGTGACAGTCATGTGAGAACTGTTTCAAGTTACTGTAGCCTTCGCATCCCTACCACAAGGGACTATCACTCAGAACTGTGAACTGAAATAAATTCTTTCTCCCTTAAGCTGATTGTTGGTGTTTTATTTTTACCATGTTTTACTATAGCAACAGAAATTAAGCCCAGTGAATTGATGAGTCTCAGAATAATCAAGGTGTCGGAGAGAGCTAACCCCAGAGAAGAGCAACACCCACACAGAGAGAGTGAGTTTGTTTGGCTCGGAGTCTATCAGAAGTGATCAAATCTACATTGCTAGAAGCACATTAAAGTTCACTGGGAACAGGAGAGGCAGTTTGAAGAGAAGAGAGGAATTACAAAGACGTGATGGAAACTTTCTACTGTTAGCATCCTACGAATTTATGTCAAAATTAACTAAATTATGTCTTAAAGATATGCAATTTATTAAAACTCGGTTATATATCAATAAAGCTTCAACAGAGAAGTTATTTAATGAATTAAGAAAATTAGTAAATTTTTAAGGATACCACTGAGCAATGCATCCACATTGTGTATCCATTACAGACACAAAAGTTATTAAAGGTAGAAGACATGCAAGGTGGGCCAGGTGGTTCATTCTGTAAGACCATACTCAGGAGGATGAGGCAGGAGAATCAGCCATGCAGGCCAGCCTGGACTACACAGTAAGACCCTGTTCTTTAAAAATAAAAAAAGTTTGGAGAGATGTCTCCGTTGGTAAAGTGCTTGTTGAACAAACATCAAGACCGAGTTGTGCAAATACCTGAGCTATAATTCCAGAACCCGCATACAAAACCAAAGAACACACAGGAAGAGTAGCATACACTTGTAATGCAAGCTCCGGGGAAGTACACATGAGTAGAAGCCTGGGTAAGGTACATGACAGTAAAAGATCCTGCCTCAAAAATAAAGTGAAGCTGAGAATAGACCTGATGTGTGTGTGTGTCTTTCATATGCACCAGCATATATGTGAATGTTTACATACATGTACCATACACAAGAACACACACACACACACACACACACACACACGAGAGAGAGAGAGAGAGAGAGAGAGAGAGAGAGAGAGAGAGAGAGAGAGAGAGAAAGTCTAAGGAACATTACTTTCCTGTGTTTAGAAGGAGAGGAGAGTGGGATGGAAATTGTGCTTGAGAAATGATGGCCAAGGGATTTTCTAGGAAGATCATCAAAACCCAGCATATTCTGGATGGGCTACATAAAAAGTAACCTCTAACTCCAAGCATCACAGTAAAATGGTGAAACACAAACACTAAAGTAACAGCTTTAATAGCAGTCAGACATAAAGACATTCCACAGACAAAGAAGTGGCGAACAGCAGACTTCAACAAAATAGAAACTCAAGATGGTGGAAGAAGAGCCTTGATGCCCTGAGCAAAAAAGGAGTGTTTACCTAGAGCCCTGTAGCCAGAAGAAATACTGCCCAACACCAGGATGAATGCAGTTATTTCAAACTGATCCAAAAATGTATCCAAAAATGAAAAAATGGGTCAATTCCATAGGCCAACATGAATAAGATGGCTTTAAAATCTAACTGCTAGAAGAATGTATACAAAGTTTTTAACATGTAAAGAATCTATACTATCTAGACTCTCGCATGATTCTAATAACTATATTCATCATTTGAAAGATTCAAAACAGCTAACATTAACAAGCATCAAAGAAGGGTGAACCTCACTCACATAATGTAATACCTCACAGCAATGTTAGGAATATGGATAGTTAGGTAAGTGGACAGCGAGATAGATAGATAGATAGATAGATAGATAGATAGATAGATAGATAGATAGATAGATAGATGACTGATAAATCAATGGATGGATGGACGAATGGGTGGATGGGATACATGATTGATATATACATAGGGGGATAAGTATATAGAAAGATGGATGAATACACGAGCTACTGCTCCAGTGCATGCCTGCCTGCCTGCTGTCTTGCTGGCCATCAGGATGGTCATGGACCCTCACTCTCTGAAATCATGAGCCTCAAATTAAGGGCTTTCTTTTATATGTTGCCTTGGTCATGGTGTTTTATCAAGCAATTGAAAAGTAACTAAGAAAAGGACCTTCCTCACAGTTTCCTTGCTCTACTGTACCCATCTCCACATGTTCAACTTTGACGATCTTTTAGAATAGTTTTCTGATAAAGATGCCCTGTCTTGACTTCCTCAAGGTCAACTATTAAGATAAAGATCTTCAAGTTCAATTGTCTGTGGAGATAAGCAGGTAAGACAGCTGAGAAACATAGCTGAAGATCTAATGCTGAAGAGAGGTAGGGACTGGGGTGTTTACAAAACAAAGCTCTTACCTACCAGGGTGGCTACTATTCCTCTCTGGCCAGCTGTGGCCACTCAAGAAGTCAAATCTTGTAGCCTCAAAATTCTTATAGTTTGAGATGAGTGGAAAAATAAAGACACTTGTATGAAATATGATTTTTATGATGTGGCTGTAACTTTTTGAAAGAGTCCTTGCTTGATACACTTAGCACAAGAGCTGTTGCTGAGCTTTTAAGGCCTCCTAAAAAATGTCTCTGGCCTTGTCTAGAAAACAGTGCCTCTGAATGTTCAGAAGAATATCCCCAAGCCCGGAGATTGCTGAGATATCCTCTTCGCTTCTCTGGATTTTAATTTTTTTTTTTTGCAAAAATACACATTGCTTGCAAATACTAAAAAATGTCTTAAAAGCAATAATTAACACATAAGCTCTCATCATTGGATGGGTGGATGGATGGATGGATGGATGGATGGATTTTCAACTTGGCTATCTCAAATATTTACTGTGTCCCGTCTTAGAAATATACCAGTAAACAATTACATGGTTAATAGAATTATGCTGGATAGGCAGCGAACAGAGGCAGATTTAGAGCCACAGAACTCCAGACCAATAGAATAGGAGTCCCCCCCCCCCCTTCTGGAGCTAAGCTGCCATTTAATGTCACATTCAGTTCCTGGGGATTTAACTAAGTAGCCATTAGCAGTTTCTGATACCAGGCTGGTGGGGAAGGAGAAGAGGAGGCCACATATCTTACCTCTTGGGATGAAGCATCAACTTCTTCTGCTTGGTGTTCTCACGTGATGTCTTCACCCTCCTACGCCACAGTTCTTTCTTCGACCGTGGCCTGGACACTTGGTCCTCAGCCCCCAGCCCTGGGACTGTTGGATAGGGAAGCTGAAAATACCAGGCATGTTGGCATCATGTCACTCAAATCCSTCATGGTGGGGACCACCATGATGGGCTCTTTCTCCACAGACAGGATGCCTATCTATAGAAATTAAGTCACCCAAATGTTGTGTTACTAAATGGTCTGAGCCTGTTCCATGTTCTACCAGGCAACTGGTTGTGTGCCACATGGAACCTTCCAGAACTGTGCCTAGCTATACTCCCAGTGGAAATTCTGGACCTTTGATGTGAGTGGAGAATTAACCATCACCCATAGTCCCCCACCCTCAGGAATCCCTACAATTGGGATGGAGAAGATTTAAAACAGACCTTGGATCCTCACCTCAGTCCCTGGGGAGAAACAAGATCGCTTGCAAGTCTCAGGTCCCACCCTTGTCTTTGTTCCATAAGCCCAGTGCTCTCCCTTTAGCTCCCTGACCCAAAACATCTCCTAACAGGACTAAGACTTCAATGTTTTCAAGATGGGTCCATAAACTCATGGTTTAGCTTCCAGGTAAGAGCCTCCCTGAGCTACAGCCTCCTTTCCCTTGTTATCTTCGATCCTGAGACCCTCTGAGTTGGGTCTTAATTGCTCTGGTGATTAGATTGGAGTAGTTTTTCTGGTGTCTGAGATGATGAGCGTCTCCACCAAAGAGCCTATGTGCCTGTGCCCTCTTTTGCTGCGCTTTGATTTTCTGTCTGGGATTTATCGGTCAGCATGAGTTTCATGTTTCTGGAGAGGTGACTCAGTAGTTCAGAGCCCTTGCTACTCTTGCAAGGAACCTAAGTAGTCCCAGCAYCAACATCAAGTGGCTCAAAGCTGCCTTTAACTCCCGCTCCAGAGGAGTTGATGCCCTGTTCTGTGAATCACATGCCCCAAAGTCACAATTCAAAATAAAATATGTTGGTTTTGTTTTGTGTTGTTGTTGTTGCTGCTGCTGCTGTTTTTTACTTTTGTCTCTGTTACCAAGAATAGAATGAAGTCTAATCACAAATACCTTACCTGGATATGCTAGTAAAATCTCTCTCTCTGTGTATGTGTAGTGTGTGTGTGTGTGTGTGTGTGTGTGTGTGTGTGTGTGTGTGTGTGTGTACACATGCACGTGGAGGCTAGAGAACAATCTTGAGTGTCATTTCTCAGGAGTCATACAGCTTATATTTTGAGCCACGGTCTCTCACTGGCCTGGGACTCACTGGTTAGGGCTAATCTAAGCCCCCGGAGACCATCTCCCCAGTGCTGGGGTTAAAACAGCCTGCCATCACACTTAGCTTTTTAATTGTGGATTCTCAGGTCCTCATGGTTGTGTGGTAAGTACTTTACTAACTCAGCTATGACCCAGACTCTAGTACAAGAGATTTTTTTACTATGTTATTTTTATGAATATGTCTAGTTTTGTTCACATCTGCGGTCTCTATTTTTCCCAGCCCATGTATGGCAGCGCCAGCCTCTCTTAGGAGCAGAGGACTTCCTAATAGTGGTGATATCCATTGGGATAGATTCATGAGCGACCTCTCTCTCCTCTCCCCCTTCCCTCCCCTCCCCTCCCCTTCTCCTCCCCCTCCCTCTCCCTCTCATTCTTCTTGACTCTCTCTCATGTTGGCCCAGTCCCCAGGCTGAGCTGGTGTTACCTCAGGTGCCTGCGAAGACCCTTCACCTCCTCGGCTCGTCTGGGTCCTTCCTCCACTGCTCTTGGGCAATGTTTTGTCACTGTCACCCTGGAGGTTTCTGTCAGGCAAGGATGAAGCCAAGCGTCCAGGAGCCGCCCTCTGCTGCTCAGCAGGCAGGGTCAGGCTTCGGCTCAGGCAACACCAGGTGAGCTGGGGCTCAGTCTTGAGTGAGGGGAAGGAGCTTGGGGCCTCACAGCTCCTGGGGGTTCCTAAGATGTGTGACAGGGCTGGTTTCTGATGGTTCAAGGAAACGCCCTGGGGGTTTGTGAAAGTTGTAAGGAAATAGTGGGCTTGGGAGGAGCCGCAGGCCGGCAGCCCTTCCTCGGCTTCTGAAGGAGGACTTTCTGGGGCATTCTTAGGAGGTATCCCCAGCTTCTGGGATGATGTCCAAGGGTTTAAGAGATTCCCATATGTCCTAGCTCTTGCTGTCGGGCTGTCTGTGAAGAGGCAATGGATGGCGTGGGTCCCACTCACCACACCCTGGGTCACGTGAACGTCACAGGTGTGAGTAGACAGGACGGAGGCTGTCTCCCCGATGGCGCTGGGGTCCGGAGAGCATCCAGTCACTGGGATGCCGTCACCGGTCCTGTCTCTTTTCTCTCTTCCCATCTGTGTCTCTTCTTTTTCATCCCTTGACCTGGGCCAGTCAGGGTCCCCTGGGCTCCCACCTACCTCTCCTGGGCCTGAGCATGCTGCCGGTGGCTGGGGCCTTCCCGGTTCTGATCCAACAAGAAGGGTCTGATCTACAGGCTGTGTGCTTGTACACAGAGCGTCGGGGCCGTTTTCAGGCCCCGGAACAACTAGCGGTGAGGGGTTCTCTCCCTGAGGTAACCTGAGGAGGTACTTGGGAGCAAAGGGACCACCTGACCGAGCATTAGAGACACCAGGGTCCTGGGGCTGGGCAGGCAGCAGGGAGTGAAACTCAGGATTCCTGGATATAGAAGGCACCGGGGAATCCTTGTCCCCTAGGCCTGGCCATCTCGGGGCAACAGTAGAAGCAGCTGAGGAGACATCTGACGGCTCCAGGGCTGTGGTCACATGTAGGATGCTCTTATTTGAGCAACCCAGCAACTCCTCAGAGTCACTGTCCGGTTTCTGGGATGGCTGGAGGCCGGCCTGCAGAGAGCGTCCTGAGGCCTCAGCTTCCCGAGGCGCTGGCTGCTTCTGACGGTCCAGCCCCTCCACCCTCAGTCTCTTCCTCTCTGAAGGTAGCTTGTCTTCCGCAAGCTGTAGAGCCACAGACCCACCGCTGGACCGGCTGAGGACAGTCTGGGCCCCAGGGCTGGTTTCTTTTATAGCCTCGCCGCTTGGGTCTGGTGAAGCTGTCTTGGGAGCTTCTAAATCTCCTCCTTGGCAAGGCCTAGGCACCGGAGGCAGCCGGCATCCCAGGTCCAATTTCCCACTTGGAGAGAGCAAAGGGCTCTTGCCACTCGAACAGAGGCTATCTGTGCTGCCAAGGGTTGGAGGTGATGTGACTCTGGCCACCACCTTCAGCTGCTCAGGAGACTCGGCCTCCAGTGAGTCTTCCAGGGAGGGTCKACTTCCCCAAGATCCTAGCTTAGCCCCCGCTATAGTGTCTCTGAGGGTGGGGATCCTGTTGTCTTGAGACAGGCCCGCATCCTCACTTCCTCCTACCTGTCCCCGAGGAGGAGGAAGGTCCAGTTCTGTGCCCTGGCTCTGCCTCGCCTCCCTGTGTTTCTGTCCTCCCGGCTGGCTGGTCTTCATTTTCTGGTATATTCTCTTGAAAGTCTCATTTCCATACACTTGCCATTTCTCCTGAGAGAACATCCTTTGCTTCCTCTGGCTACACTTCTTACTGGCTCTGCCCTTGTACACCACACCCCCCTCCTTTGCCACAGCTCTTTTCGCTTCTAGGTCCTCAGCAACAGCTGAGGGCTCTCCAGTGGGGGTGCATGGCAGGTCCTCCACAGCAGCCTGTCTCACCAGGGCCCGTGGGTGACCACTGGGGATGCTTGCCAAGGTCAGTCCTGGGCGGCATCCCAGCCGGGCTGGGGTGAGCCTGGGGCTCAGGGCCTTCTGCGTCCCCAGAATAGCATCCTGTGGGTCCCGAGGCTCTGGCCACAACTTGGAACCCTCGACGAAAGGCAGCGAGTTGCTTCTGGTGACAGGGACACACTCCACTGTGGTGGAGAGCTGCGTGGGGACTGAGTGGAAAAAAAGAGGTCTGGCCTTTTCCAGGGGTGTGAAGGTGGAGCGGGCCGGGCTGAGGGCAACCCTCCTGCGGCTGGGCTCCAGCGCCCGGATGTCGAAGTGGAAGGAATCCTTGTAGGTATATGGCATGGGCAGGTCGATGCTGCCCTGCTTGGACAGCACAGTCTTGCGGGGCCGCACGTGGTCCAGCTGTGGGTCGTCTACCACCGCCTGGTTGTGAGAGATGAGCTGAGCAATTCGTTCCTCCAGTTTCTTCTTCTCCATCTCCAGGCTGGACCCTGGTGTTCCCTGTTCAGCCCTGTTGCCTGAAGAGGAACAGCCAGGGCCTCCTTCGCCCTCAGACTCCGCACTGTGCTCCGATAGACTGTGCAATGGGCTAGAGGCAACCGGGGCCTGCTCCACGCTGTCTGAGCGCGACAGGTAGCCAGAGTCTGTGCTCTCACACTTCCTCAGCGGGCCCTCCAAGGCCTTGGCGTCCCAGGCCTTCTCTGAGCAGCTCTCCTGCTGTCGCTGCAGGAAGCATGGCTTTGGTTCCGGCAGCTTCCGCCTAGGCTGCGGGCTGGCTAGTGAGAACTCAGGTGACACCGTCTGGGGCTGATCCACAGAGGCCTCCCCGTGGGAAAGGGCGGCCCCGAGAGAGGCAGCCGATACCACCTTCCGTTCTCTGTTCTGAGCAGCAAGGGTGGGGCGGGCACCTGGGGAAAGGGCTCTCTCTGGAGCTCCTTCATCTCTGCGACTATCCACTGAGACAGTCTCTCCGGGCCTGTCTCCCTCCTCCAGAAGGCTGCCCCCACTCCCCTCAGACTCCAAGGACAAGCGAGAGTTGTTGAGATGGGTTTGTGTCCGCCTGTGTTTATACAGGTTGCTCTGGGTCTTAAAGGCGATGCCACAGGTAGGGCATGGGAAGGGCCTTTCGCCCGTGTGGGACCGGATGTGCTTCTCCAGCACGCTGGGCTTCAGGCAGTCCCGGCCACAGTGGGGGCACAGGTACTTCCCAGTACTCTTCACCCGGCCTGTGCTGACCAGTGCGGACCCCACACCTGGGGAGAGGACAGGCAACGTGCCGACGATGTTCACAGTCAGGGCTGGGGCAGCAGGCTTGCCCACCTGGGTGGCACTGGGCCCTTCAGGCTGCAGCAAGGGGCTGAGAATGAAAGGTACGCTGGTCCCCTCCAAGCTGCCTGTCACCAGGGGTGCGCGCGGCTGGAGGCCGCCGGGAGGTACCGTGTGGTATAATGGGACAGGCAGGGCTTTCAAGAACACAGTTGGGGCCAGGCCCTGCTCTGGTGGAAGGATGACAGGACCCAGGGTCAGGCGAGGTGAGGCCTGCCCACCTGGGGCCCCGGGAATGCCAGGTACAGGGGCTGGCTGGTCCGTGGCTGATGGGGTAGGGTGGGTCGGTTCCGAAGCCTCCATTCCTCATCATCTGCGTGGTCCAGGATTATGTCAACCTGTGGGTGAGAACCGCACTTACTACGGGGTCTCCTTTCCACCCTCTGTGAGCCCAAACAACAATCTTCCAGCACTCTTGCCCTCAAGTTGAGAAAGGTGTGGTGTTGCCAAATTGTAAGCCTAGTTACTCAAAGGACTGAAGCAGGAGGATTATAATTTCTAGCCTTGTTGAATGACAGAGTGAGACCCTGTCTCAAAATAAAACATGCAAAAAGAGCTAGGAATGTAGCTCAGCAATAGAACACTTGAGTAGCATCCAACGGGGCTCTCAGTCGAATACTCAGTGCCACACACACGCACATACACACAGACACAGACATACACACACACAGAGTCACACGCACCCCTACATACTCACAATCACACATACAGTCACACATACACACACAGAGTCACACACACCCCTACATACAATCACACATACAGTCACACATACACACACAGAGTCACATACAC
>BDUI01000275.1:276628-289139 GCA_002335545.1 Apodemus speciosus
AATAAACACATGACACAGAGATGCATCATGGGAGCTAAGGGTTTACATCTGAGAACCTGAAATCAGGATCCTTATACTGCAGATAACAGAACAGGGACAAGCAGCAGCCCTTGAGAGTTCTCCATGCCCACAGAGGACTGGTGTTTAATTAAGCACCCTGTGTTTACAAAGAAGTATACATCTTTTCTGGGGGTACATTTCTATACATTTTGAGAAGCAGATATAATAGTGTAACCTCCAACATAATGAACACGAAGTAGAACATTCCCCAAGGCTCCCCAGACCATGCTGTGCTAAGTGTCTCCCTCCCACCACAATAAATAAATAAATAAATAAATAAATAAATAAATAAATAAATAAATAAATAAATAAAATCTGGTGACCAAAGATCTGTTTCTAGGTCCAAAGTTCGCCTTTTCTAGACTATCGTGTAATGGAAGCATGGACAGAGTAGCACGTTCAATCCCGCTTCCGGTGTTGGAGACAATGCTGTTGAGACCCCCCCCACCCTGTAGTGTGCTTCTGTGGCCCCCATAGCATGCCTCAGTGGCCTTCTCCTTTCCGTTATCCAGTGCAACTCTATTGGTGGATGTGCCTGATGTGTCAGAGGAGGTCATCCGGGACCTTCTGTTTCTGCCCCCCCCCCCAGCCCAGAGGACAGTGATCCCCACATCCAGGGCAGTCTTGTTTTCTTCCCTCAGCTTACCCTCTCTAGAAATACCCTCACAGATGTACCCAAAGGACCTCTCTCCTCATCACGGGTGTTTCATGATCTAACCAAGTCCACAATGGAAAGTGTCAGTCACACCAGCTCCAACGGAGGGCTCGATGGATCCAGACTCTCACAGTAGAATTCCGCAAAAGTCCAGCAAAGCATGAGTCATATCAAGACCCAGGAAGACCTCAAAGTGCATGGAATCAGAGATCCAGAGAAACCAATGCCAAAGGTGTCAGTTATCCGGCTAGTAGAAAGCCAACCACGGTRGTCAGCTCCGGTGAGCATTGGCAGATAAATCTTGAGCACATGGAAAAYGGGAAGACTGGGAAAGAAATCAAAGATTYTCAAAAGAGTTATTTTAGAAGGGGGTGGTGGTGGTGGAATGCTCTAACCAAAAGTTTCAACCCTCGATGCGTGGCTCACCAGGAAACAGAAGGGAGCAGCAGCGACAAGGAGAAGAAAAGATCTGGAAGCGAGATAATCAAGCCTAACCTCTCTGGACRACATAAAGAAACGCAGAAGGAAACAGAGACAAGAGTGTCAGGGACCCAGGAGACCAAAAAGGATCTGACATTTGTGACCACCAGAATTCTGGAAAAACAGGAAAAGGAAGGTGGGAATTACAAATGTTGATGGATGGCTGGGAAGGGGCTGGGTGCGTGAAAGTGCTGGCCGTGCAGTGTRAAGGGCTAATTTTAAAGCCATCCATGTGGAGAASCTGGGTAGAGCCGGGTGTGGCCACCCATCTGTGATCTTAGCACTCTCGGGGCCAGGTGGGAGCAGAAACAGGATGCCTGCATGAAGGCTGAGGGCTGGATGGTCGGGCCAATGAAATGATGACACTGTCCCAAACAGGCAGAGAGTGATGACTGACACCCAGAGTTGCCCTCTGACCTCCAGAGGCACACCATGGCAATTGTGAATCTGCAAGGCACACACATAAATGGGTACAGACACAGACACCACACAAAAGAGGATACATTTGCAAGTTTCTGCAAGAAATGGGCTAATAATGATTTCTAGTAAGCCTAGCACTGAGGCAGAAAGATTTTAATCCCATCCCTAATCTGGGCTATAATGAAAGACCTTCTCTCAAAAAAGAAAACAAACAAACAACAACAACAAAAACCAAAGGAGTGTTCAAGAAAGAATAATGGAAGCCCCCATATGCCAAAAGGGATAAACCTGTATTTATAAAGGTGAAGTGAGCCCTAATCCAACATTAAACACGAACATGAGTCAAATCTAAACCTAAGCCTAACCTTTGCCCCACACTAAACACCAACTTTAAGAGTAACAACTAATTCTGAACCCTAAACCCAACCCTAACCCCAGTCCTATCCTAAAACCTAATCCTATTGCTATTTCCAATCACAACCACAACCTTAACACAAAGAATTCCTCACTAAACCACACCAAATCGCATCAGCACCAAACTCCTGCCTCTAATGATGGAGAAATTAGACCACACTGAGTGTGAGGTACCATTCCCAGTGGGGAGCAGTCAGACAGCAGCTCCTCCAAACCTGGGGCCAGCAGAAGGGTGAGACATTTTCCAGGGGTGAGAGAGAGAGAAACAACCAACACTAACTCTTACTTATATCCCGCAACTCTTCTAGAGTTAAGACAGAGCAAGATGGTTTCCAATGACTTCTGGGACAAACCAGAACAGTGGCTCTCAGCCTGTGGGTCGCAACCCCTTTGGGGGGGTCCCATAGTAGATATTTACATTAGCATTCATAACAGTAGCAGAATGATAGAATAGTAAAAGAAAATTCTATGGTTGAGAATTGCTACCACATGAGAAACTGTCTCAAAGGCCAGCAGCGTTAGGAAGGCTGAGAACCAGTGAGCTAGAAGCTCTTCAAGAAGGGCGGAGGGAGGGACAGAGGAAGTGTGTGTAAAGGAGGCCCCAAAAGCCCTTAGAACTGCAGAAATAAGCAAGAATGAGCAAGAAAACAGTAAAGTATGGGGGGGGGAGCCACTTACCTTAGACTTTTAAAATTACGTTTCGTGGTTAAGACAAGCATTATTATAGGATTTGATATGGTTTTGAGTATTTGTGCAGGAAATAATTTGCATTTAAGACATAAAGAGAGGGGCAGGCTGTGGAGCTGGCTCGGTGGGTACAGCGCATCCTGTACAAGCATGAAGACCTCAGCTTGGTCCCCCAAGCCCACATAAGAAATTGATGGTGGCAGTGCATTCCTGTAACCCCAGCTTGAGAGCGTGGGTGCTGTGGACAAGCAGATCCCCCGAAGCTCATTGGTCTAGCCAAGCGATGACTCTGGTCCCGTGAGAGACTCTGTCTCAGAAAATAAAGGCAGAGAACAGCAAAGGTACCCAATGTCCATCCCGCATCTACACATCTACACGGGAGCACGTGCATGCGCACTCACGCATATACACGTTCATGCGCGTACACAGCACAACACACACACACACACACACACACATGTGAAAAACATAGCTTTCTATACTTCAGCAGTGGCAAGCTACACACATGCAGACCCAGCTAGCCCCCAGGATGCACAGGGATTGGTCCAAGGATACCTAAATCTAGGGACGCTCAAGTCCCTGAAACAGACTAGTGTCACTTTGCGTAGAAGTCACACACATGCTTTGTCACCTTTAGGTATGGCTAGCTGACCTACAGTACCTAGCATAAGTAGCCACTATGCAAATGGCTATCATGGTGTCTCATTTAAGACGGACAAGAAGGAAGAGGTCTTTCCTGACCCAGTTCTCACCTTCTTCATATATGTCTGGTGTATGTGCACCTATGTATATGAGCAGACATTGTGTCCATAGGCTGATGTCTGGTGTCTTCCTTAGCCAGTCTCTACCTCATTTGTGTGTGTGTGTGTGTGTGTGTGTGTGTGTGTGTGTGTGTGTGTGTGTGCCAGGTCTCCCACTGAACATGGCGCTCACCAATTTGCTAGGCTGTCTTGCTGGTGAACTTCAGAGCTCTGTCTATCTCTGCCTTCCCAGTGCTCGGGTTACAGGCACATGCTGCTGCCTCAGGCTTCTTACACAGTCGCTGAAGGTCTGAAGTCGAGTCTTCATGCTTGTCTAGTGGGCATTGTTCCCACGGAGCTATCTACCCCTTTTCTGACTGTGTCACCTCCCCAGGCCTTTTCAAATACACTCTATCCACAGCTGTTTGAAGCCACTGATGTAGCACTTGTGGCTTCAGAGGGCAGATTGTACCTAACAGTCATTGCTGCAGGACTGTCCCCTGAAACCTCTCAAGCCACAGGCTGCAAATAAGATGTCTCTGATCTCAGCCCAGGTCAGTGACAATCTGAACCATACATGTCCTCCTGTGGTCAGGAGTCCACATAAAGGGAACTGGGAGCTGGTGTCGCACGCCTTTCATTCCAGTACTCCGAAGGCAGAGGCAGGTGGATTTCTGAGTTTGAGGCCAGCCTGGTCTACAGAGTAAGTTCCGGGTCAGCCAGGGTTACACAGAGAAACTCTGTCTCAAAACAAAACAAAACAAACAAACAAACAAACAAACAGGGCTCTCTCCCAGAGTCCCTCCCTGTGTCCTAGGAATGAACTCCAAACCCGCTGACCCAGCAAGTAGCCCCGGAAGAGGAAATGCATAGCAGAACCCTGCTTGCGAGTGACTCCTTTCGAGATGTACCCCACAGCATCCTGACCGGCCCTATTTGCTCAAATCAGAGACCTACACCTCACTCTTGTAGTCCAAACTGTGGCTTCTCCAGGAGCTTAGAAGCCAACCCACATATACCCTTTCATGCTACTCCCTTTGGTCCCTTGGCATAGCTACTGTCTGATTTTTATTAGTTGCTATGTTACACTGCCCAGCATGGCTTCCAAGACTTGTCTCCTGATTGGATACAGATAACTATAGACCGGTCCCAAGGATAGATCTTTATGGACATTGATGTGCGTTAGATGGCCTTAGACTCAAACAGGAAGCTAAGTTCCTTTCCAGTGAGAAAGTTGAGTCTTGCCACCCCTGGCATGTCAGGGCACTACAATTAATCACACTGTCAATTGGGGTCAAGTGACACGTAGAGCAGTAGAGCCAGCTCCCTGGGAACCCGAGCAGTTCCCAGGCTCRCACAGAGCCTCGCACAGCAGCCGTGCAGAGCGTCAGGACCGTGGTACGGAATGGATTTTCCTAAGTGTCCTTGAGTGCTAACACGGAGAAAATGACACTCTCAGGCCCATTAGCTCCCACCTCAGGTCATGCTCTGAAAGTCACGTGGCTTCCATGACTGCCCTGAAGAAATCTCTTGTTTCTTGGAGCTGAGGGGCTGACACAGGTGAAAATGAAGCACAGAACTTACTGGTGTAAATTGACGAATTCAGAGTCTTGCAAGTGTTCGTGTGAGAATTGGGAAGAGGGGTGTTAATGGGGACCCTGACTCTTAGAACGGGAGCATCTTAGACTCATGAAAATGATCTGTATTGAGTCAGCTGCTCTGAACCCTCCAAGTTCTAAAGAGTTACTGTCAGCTGGGGATCCCTGTGAGACCTTCCCCTGGGGCAGACACCTTGTAAGAGATGGCTGAGCCTGTGTGGAACCGTGACCGTCCCCTGTTGCGCTGAAGCTCATGAGCCGTGTGATGAGAGCTAGCACTCCGTATAGCCCAGGAGAAAAGAGGTGGCACAACCCAGAAGCCTCTGGTGACAACCACCAGCAGCCACCAACAAGCACCATATGCAAATGAGCCTGAGGGTTTCCATCTGGGAGGGCAGGACCAACAGCAGTGATCCTGAGAGTTCTCCGACAAGCAAGATGCAGCTTTCCCTGTGTCCTAGGCTGGAAGGTAAAGGTCTGAATGTGACAGTGGCCTCCAGATAAAGAAGGTAAAGAGCCAGGCTTCCCTCCCATGACAAGGACAAGGGAACCCAAAGGCCTAGGCCAACTTCATTTCTCATGAAGACTCATGGAACATTGGGAACGTTGGGGAGTTCCCACATCCCCTTGCTCTGTAGACAGGGAGAGCTGAGGGTGATGCCAGCCTGACAAATAGTTCCATCACCACAAGGCAGAGATTATCCCAGAACAGTGGAGGGGGAGCCAGCCCCCTGTGGTAGCACTTGACCAGCAAAGGCAAGATGGGTGTGTCAACTGCAGATAACAGGGACGCACCAACATGGTGAGCTCTGGCACATGAAGACCTGTCATGGCAACTGCTGAGCCATGATGCGCCTAGAAGTGGAAGAATTATCAGCCTGCTAGGATATGAGCATCTCAGAACAAGAAAACCCCTAGCTCAAGAAGAAGGCACCTGACTTCAGTCCTCAGGTAGAGACCCTCAGCTCTCGCTCACCTGCCTTCTCAGAATGAAGTCAGGGATCTGTGGATCCTTGACTGCCCCAGAGAGAGGCCTCTCCACAAAGGCTGTCAACACAGACTCTCAGACACAGGCTTCTTGCCCTAAGCCTCACAAAAGATGCCTTTGGCATCAGAAGAGGGATTTCTCGTACTCTTTAGGGATTACCAGGTTCTCCAAGATGTAAACAGCTAAAGAAGAGGAACTTGTGGGATGGCTGCTGGAGAGGAAAGCCAGAGGGTAAAGTGTAGCTGTTAAGCAGTTATACAACCAGTAAGCCATGTGCATAGCTGTGTAAGGTTTTCTGTGAACATTACATATAGAAAAGATCATCTCTATCCACAAGGCCACACTCCTTGACCGTTTCTAATTTTATATCTGAGATGGTGCTTAGCTTCAGGGCTTGGTCTCCAGCAAAGAAAACATTTGGTGAGAGCCTCGCTGAGCTAGAAGAGTGGTGAGCCTTTGCAATATACAGCACCCCTCCTTCTCACCCTGGAGACAGGTGAGAGCCTCTTCAGGAGATAGGATGCTCCCCTCTTGTGGGGCAAACACAGAGCTCTGTGTTGTTCGAGGAAAGTTCAACAGGTGGAAGGGAGCCTGCTGCTGAGAACCTGCTGGGAGACAGAGCGATCCTATCCAGCTTTTCTCCTAGTGCACAGAGCTAAGTTTTCCCAATAGAGGATGCTGGAGGGATAATTCAAGGGGAAGAATTTCCCGAGCATTGCAGAGCATTGCAAGATGACGGTCAGCGGTGATGGTGTGGGCTTGGCCAAGGAACTACCCAAGCCATAGGCCTCAAAACACACTTTCTCAGCGCCAGAGCAGCCTCACCTGAGAAGCAACCTGCCCAGAGCACACACAAGGCAGACCCAGAGCTCAGCCTCAGTAGTCTCCTGAGGACCAGACATTCACAGACGTCTGCCAGTCTGCACAGTCTGCCTATGGTTATGCCCGTGAAGAACAGCCCTGTTCTTACCTGCGACTGTGAGCTTGGAAGACCTGTGTCCCCTGACACCCAAACTTTCCACACACACACCTATGTCTCCAGCTGGGAGTGGGCTGTCTCCAACCTACGCTCTGGAATGTTTACCTACCATTTGCCTCGCTACTCCATGCAAGTTGCAGTCGGGCTAAATAAGCCAGCCGCTCTGCTATCCAGGGTTGGAGCCCGCAGCCTGCAGGGGTCCGGCTTCCCTCTGTGTTTCTTCTTCCTCAGGATTCTCTCCACCCTCCCTCGGGGATACTCCTGTGTGTTGTGGAGGCTCTTGAAGAGCTAGCCACCCTCAGTGTCTCCTGTTCCACCTAGTATGTGCCTTCCACATCTTGAACAGACCCTAACAGCTACACAAAGAGGGCCTGTGTCCTAAGTCCTGAAGTAGCCGAAACTGATTTAAAGAATTACTATTAGACCAAGTGTGTTCTTAAACCATAATGGAATAAGGCCAGAAATCAATAAGAGAAAGGAAACARGGGAAAAAAAACTCCAAATGCTTGGAAACTAAACAACACACTTGAAAATAACCTATGGGCCAAAGAAAGAGCCTCAGAGGCAATCAAGAGAACATTGCTAAATAAAAGCAAAGAGACAACAGCTCGGAATCTGCAGAGCACGCCTAAGAGAGCACTGAGAGGAAAATTTGTGGCATGAAATGTTTGCATTAGAAAAAAAAGAGTTTTAGGTGAAAGCTCTAAGCTCCTTCTGCAATCTAGCCAAATATATATATATATATATATATATATATATATATATATATATATATATATATATATATATATATATATATATATATATATATATATATATAATCATCCTAAGCAAGCAGAAGGAAGAAAATAATAAAGGTTGGGGAAGAAATCAATAAAATTGAAACAAAAATAACAGAGAAAAAAATCAATGAAACAGAAAGCTTGTTCTTAGACAAGTTTAATAAAATTGATTTAGAATCTCTTCAAAGACAGACAAAGGAAGAATCAGACAAGACACAAACTATCAATATCAGAAATGAACCAGGGGCTATCACTACAGACCCCACACGCTTCGAAAGACTCACAGGGGAGTCACTCCACCCCACACACTCAATAACGTGTACGAAATAGACCGGCTCTCCAAAAGGCATAAACTGCCACGAGCCACTTCATCTGAAATCGATAACGCGAACAGCGTTCTAACTATTATCAAATTGAATTTGTGATTCTAAAAACTCACGGATAAGAAGTCTCCAGGTGCTGGTATAGAGAATTAACTTCACAGAGAAATTAATACTAGCTCTGACAGAGACTGGGAAAGACAGAATGTGTCATGGACCCAGATGTCATCCTCAAACAGTAGAAAGGTCAGGCAGAGTCCAGCACCCCTCACCAATCTAGATTCAACCCCTTTGCAAAGCATTATAAATTAAATACTAACTAATACCTGCAAAGAATCACACACCAAGGCCAAGTGTGCTCTGCCATATTAGCGGAGTAGAGGAGGCAAGCACGTGGCCATATCAGTCACCTCAGAAGCAGCTTTGGGCCACCCAGCAGCCGTCATGGAGAAAATGCTGTCTTCCCAGTGTGACAAGCACCGGTCCCAGCACTGCAAAGTGAACATTAGCCAGGAAGAGGAAAAAACAAGGGAAGGAGAGATGTCCATTTCTCTGAACCAACAGACTTCTCAAACTTCAGAGAACTAAAATGGAAAAAAGGTAATGTAAAATCCAGGCAATGAAAGACAGACACACGGACTGCAAAGGAAGAAATGAGTGTCTCTGTTGGCAGGAAACATGACTATCTATGCATAAATTCCTAAAGAATTAATGAATATCTTTAGAAGTTTTATATAATAAGCTCCGTAGCGACAAGATCAACACACAAAAATTAATTATATTTCTATGCTACTTGTGAATTACATCAAGATTCAAATTACAGTGTCATGTCTACTCGAAGCTGCTATGTGAAACTCTAACAAAGCATTCCAAGGGCTCGTGGACTGCATCTTGCACTGACAAAATTACTCAAAGAAAATATAAATAATGAAAAGACTTATCGAGTCCCTGGGTTAGAAGATTCAACCTAGAAAAAAAATGTCAGTTATCCCCCTAATTAGTATAAAGATGTGGATCAAGTATTATTAAAAATCCCAGTAAGAATTTCTTAAGATCTAAAAGGACAATAAAAGAAGAAAAACCAGATTCACATGGTTTGAAAACTCATTACAGAGCTATGGTAACCAAGGCCGTGCTGTCTAGAGGCTAGACATGCCAGTCAGTGACATCTCACCATAGCGAGCAGTGGAAACACAGACCTGCACAGAAGCACCCAACCGAGACAAGGTCTCAGTGTGTACACCAGACTGCCTTCAAAATCACAGAGACGCGCTGCCCTGCCTCCTCTGTGCAGGACTAAAGGTGTCTCCAGTTGATGTTTGACAAAATTTCCAGACAATTCACTGGAGAAAGCCTAGCATCGCCACGCATGGCACTGAGGAATCGACTCTTTTGGGGCCGTGGGGGACATTAAAGCAAAAAAGGAGAGCCCAACCTTAGTTAGATGAATAGGAGCTCAAAACACAAAGGAAGCTAGAGCACAGACTCTGAAGCTATGCCGCCCTGGTATGTGTGTGTGTGTGGGGGGGGCGCGGAGGACAGGGGGAAACCCGCAGATCTAAGGAGGAGTGTCAACTGCAGGGACCATGAGACAAGGTTAGACCTCTGCTAGGTTAGACCTCACTGAAATGAAAATCCTTTGCTCTGTGAAAAGCCCATTTATAGAAAGAGGAGAAAACCACAGCCGCAAACATGGGGGTGGGGTGAGCATTTGAAATCAACATGGCTGCCAAAGGACCCATATCTAGAACTTATAAAGAGCCACGGAAACATAACAGTGGAGAAATATGACAATAATGCAGGTAGAAAATGAGCAGAACGTACAAGAGATGGGCCAACAAGGTCCTACCCGTGGTGCACAGCTCTGTGGGCGTTCTAGAAGACCGTGCGGCCACTGTCCGCATTCACACCGGCTGCACACCTCATAGCCCAAACCAGCAGCAGCCCCACTGAGCTTCGACAGGTACAAGTTTAAGCCAGTTAAGCCAACTGTGTGTGTATCTGTACCATGGAATCTTACTCAGCAATAAAAAGACGCAAACTGGAGAGGGGCTGGGGGAGGATCTCCCTGGACTAAGTACCACAGCATACAGTGTGAGGACCCGAGTTTGATCCTAGAACCCACCTGAAAAAAGATGGGTGTGGTCACACACATTCCCAAGCCTGTCACCATAGAGGCAGAACCAAGAGAATGGCTGGGGCTCATGGACGAACATGCCTGGTCTACTTAGCAAGTTCTAAGCGAGTGAGAAATCCCTTCTCAGAATGTAAGGTGGGTGTTCCCTAAAGGACAACAGCTTAACCTCTGACCTCCACACACACGCACACACAAATGCATGTGCATGATACTCCACACCCCCAGTACATGCGCGCGCGCACACACACACACACACACACACACACAGAGGAATACATACAATAAAACTTTAAAAACAGAAATAAAAAACAAGAAGGCAAAATAATAAGTCAGGTGAATCTCCAGAGAATTAGGCTGAATGAGCAAAGCCAGACCCCCCAAGAGCTACACACGATATAGTTTTTTAAATATATATGTATATATATGATATTCTTCTTAAAATTTTGTGAGGTAGAATTGTAGTTTAAATCCATTTATTTGTNCCATAATCCTATTGAAAGGAGATTCATGGAACTGCCACCCTTGGAAATACTTCAGTGTGGGTATGAGCTAGAAATCATCACAGACTTCAGCTGACTTGAAGGAGACACTCAAGGCCCTGTCGAGTGTASTCAGCCGTTGCCCAAAGGGCTCTGCAGACCTGCTGAGATATGTACACTTCGTGTATCCTGAGACCATCCTGAGACGCCTGTGCATCGGAGTGACTCGGACCCGAGACCCCAGAGACAGGTATTCTTGCACCTTTGCTATCTACAAAGCTTGAGACTTCTCTCTGAGGTTGTTGCCACTCTCACAATAGACTCTCCCACCTTTGTTCAAAGTGTTGGGTGAGACAGCAGCTGTGACTGGTAGCCCAGGCTTGCTCCCCCTTAGTTTATCCCACATCAAGCCAAGGCCTTCCCACCTTCCTTTTCCAGGCCCAGCTCTGTGTAGACAATGTTTGTGGCCTCTGCCAGGGTAAAGGTTTCTCTGGCTGGTGACCCCTGGCCCCTCGCTGTGAGCTCATTTCCCCAGGCAGCTGTGCAGCAGCCTCTCGGTCTTTCTGTCCTTTTAGGTWACCCTGCAAGCAGAGAGCTCCTCCTTTGTAGCCGCCCCTCCCCCGGCTGCCCAGCAAGTATCAAAGAAATCTAAGATTCACATCCCAGCCTTGGCATCTCCTTGCAGACCCCAAAATTGCCCCCAAAACTCAACGCCCACTCTGATTTGCATTCACCTGTGATCCTAAACACTAGCTTTCAGCAGGACGATGGGAAGGGTGGCTAGGGGCCTCCAGCCCGGACACTCACTGTGCCAGCTGAGTTTATACCACCTCTGTGCGTCCTGTCCCCTACCAGGTCAACAGATAGCATCTCAGCCTTAAACTCTGTACTCTCTCTAAGGAGAGAAGGGGTGTGTTACCCTCAGCCCTGCCTCCCAGGCTCATCTGAGATTCCTCCAACTTTCCCATGGAAAAATGATTCTCCTGGGTGGCTGATCTGAATGGCTGCAAATGGTATCACTGCCAGATACATGGGTATTTAGGGCTGGGTGTGGAGACAGGGGGTGTGTATGGAGAGGGTGTATTTTCAACGCTCTTGGGCTAATATATGTTTCTAGCCAATTCACACCTCTGGCTTAATTAGGCCACTTTAGGTGAAGATCAGTTTATAAAGCAAAGCAATGTGTTTCCTTACTAATCTTTAAAAAATGTGCCTTATTTTATTTTGTGTGTATGAGTATTTTGCGTGTGTGTGCGCGCGCGCATGTGCGTGTGTGTGTGTGCACGCGCACACACAAAGAGGGTGTTGGGTCACTTGGAACTAGAGTTAAGGATGGTGTTCCCTTCCCTGTGGGTCCTGGGATCCCAACACAGGTCTTCTGCAGGAGCAACAAGTGCTCTTCACTACTGAGACTCCTCTCTGCCCCCCTTTATTTGTCTTTCTCTGTTTAGTAGAACACAGACTGTAGGCGTGGTCTCTGACAAGCATTATGAGCTTCAGTAAACATTTTGACAGGTGCAGCCGTGGAGGTAAACACACCAGAGGTAAAAGATTCAGTTGCTTCAAGATATGCCTAGAAGATTCTATAGGTTGAGTCCTGCAAGATTCACATACCTTCATGAAGGGTGGTAGGGTCTCAGGCTCTGAAGCTCTGCTGTAAAGCCAAGTAGCCCAAGCCAGTCCTGAAAGATACGCCCACAGGTCCATGGAGGGGAGAGGAGCCTGGACGGGCACTCTCCCTCTCCCTCTCCCTCTCCCTCTCCCTCTCCCTC
>BDUI01000275.1:301133-311266 GCA_002335545.1 Apodemus speciosus
GGAGTGGTGGAGTCTCTCTGTCTGTGGCTCTTAGTCTGCTGTCCAGAGAACAACCCCAAGGCTGATTGCCTGAGTTCCATTTCCCGTAGAGCTACGTGTGCATTCTATAGAGTTCACCAGGGTGTGTGGAAATGTATATTGAGCATCTTTGGAGAGGTTCCAGTTTCTGGATGCATCTGTTTCCTCTCCCTAAAGTGAGAAAAACAGATCCAGGTCCCAGATGTCCCTTCCATGAGGCCTGACGCAGCCAAGAGGCATGGGGAGTCACATCTGCCCCTAGGGTCTCATAGCCCCCGGGCATGTTCTGAACCCTTGAAACCTTAGGTCAAGCCTCTCTCGTCAAACCATTCATTCCTTAACAATGCGGACAAACAGYGAGCTTGTGTCACGTAATTCCAAGTGAGCATGTTGTGAACCATTGCCTGAGAAGCCCATGCTGTATTGGAAATGAAGAATGCATGTGGCTTTATTTAAGAAAGAGTTCACAACCACACAAAACAAAACAAACAAACAAAAACTTCGCTCTCCAATACTATAGTTACCAAGGTCTCCTCCAGACCTGTCTATCCTTGACGTCCTAGAGATCAGGAGTACATCTACCATCATTGCCTGGCACTTTCTAAGACATGCTGATGACCCAGGGGAGAAGCAAGCTCACTCTTTCAGCCTCATGACCAGAGATCTTGGCTGTGGGCGACCTAGACAAGCCAGCCAATGTAGCACGAGTAAGTATTTCACCTCAGATGCCTTAGTGTCCACTCTCCATGGAGCAACCCACAGCTTCTGCCAAGTCTCTCACTCCCCAGGGATCTACCCCATGAGGATACACCCAGACCCGCAGAGAGGAYCAGACGAAAATCTGCCTCTGACCTTCCTGAAAGTCAGGCAGTAGGTCTTGAGCATGTTTCATATCTTGTGGACTTCCTGTTCCCTTTAGGTGAAGTTCCTTGAGATTTGGCTCAAATAGAATGAACTCAGAGCTAGATGGCCAGAGCCAATACACATGTTCTCTGAAGCAAAGGCAGCGCAGAGCCAAGTGGGACATAAAGCTTAGAAACAGAGTTGGCCCAAGACAATGTTTGTTGAGTCTGAGGACACCAGGCTGAGAACAGTGCTGGGAGCCAAGTGAGGTTTCGGTCAGAGTGTTCAGGGCACCTGCCTCTCCCCTCAGAGGCAAAGAGAAACCTCATTCAAACGCAACGTTACATTTCTATCCCAGGAAAAACCAACCGCCCTGTTGCTCTGGGATATAGTGATGTCCCTGGTCCATAAGGTCCTATGTTTGCCACCTCCACTTGCCCCCCATCCCTGTTTCTTGTCATCTATAACAAAGCCACATCCTGGCCTCTAGCTTCTTGAACTCCTGCCTGCATCAGGGTCCCCAGAGAGCCACCCTTGYGGCCTGGAATGCTCTTCTCATTCCTCACCACCTCTTGCTGACCTTCCACACCTTTAGGAAAGTCCCGACTCAGCAGTTCTCAACCTTGCTAACGCTGACCCTCTAATGTAGTTCCTCATGCTGTGGTGACCGCTAACTGTGAAATTACCTCATTGCCTCTTCATAACTGTAATTTTGCTGTTGGTATGAACTGGAGCGTAGATTATCTGACACGAAGGGTATCTGATTGGTGACCACCCTCAAAGAGGTCACAGCCCACAGGTGGAGAACCTGCTGCTCTAGCTGCTGCTTCAGCCATCTCAGACCCCCATGTCCCCATCCCAGGGGTTATGAAATGTGTTGTTACTTAGTTCCCAYRGGCAGCATCTCTTACCTATTCCACACTCATGACCAGAAGTGGATGTGTTGTTGGGTAGATGGATGGGTAGATGCATGAATGGAAAGGTGGGTGGGTGGGTGGATGGATGGATGGATGGATGGACGGATGGATGGATGATAGACAGGTATGTAAATGATGGACGGTTGGACAAGTGGATGATGGGGTGGGTGGATGAATAACTGAATAGATATATGGATAAATRGATGCCTGAATGGATAAGTGGACCTTCCAGTCAAACAGTGGTTTCTCCTCTTACACATTCTCCTTCCCAGTTGTATGTTACCCCTTCTACCTAGAACTACCATCCTTTCATTAGTTCACACAGTCAAAGCCTACCCCACACACATGGTRGAACCCAAGGGCCACTTCCTCAAGGCCCTAAGCATCCTCTTCCAGCTAGAAGTTTTTCCATATCCYAAACTCTACCAACATCACATCCAAGATAGCCTCTTTAGTGAATCCTTGCCTGTCTTATATTGCAGTGGGCTTAGATTGGTTCATAGAACTCTAAGATCTTCAAAGGAGAGAGACTTCCTTTTTATCAGCACACTAGTAAGTATGACCAGCTAATAATATGCCTGTGAGACCTCTGTGTAGCACAGAAGCACCTTACCAAATATACCATTTCACAAATGAAGACAGTAAGCCCACAGGTGTAAAGTCACTTGCCCTAGACTAGCCAGCAAGGGTTCAGCAATGACAATTATGGGTTCAGGCTTCATGACCCATTTTCTTACTTTCAGAAAAGTAAGGTTGACCTTTGCTTGACCTTTGGTGGAGACCTTCCCCTAGACTGCCAGTTGGAAACTCCAGGAAGGTGACTCTCCTGGCTGTCTCCTCAGCCCATCCCCCTGCCCAGGAGAACATCTCCCAGCACACAATGCCAGTGAGACTAGGAAGCCAGCCCTACTGATTCTAAGAGTGCACAACCTTTGTCACAACTAATATAGACTCCCACGGGATCGTCTTTCTGTGAAGAATCCATACCAAGATACAGCAGGTCTTACTCTCCTGCTCCTGCTAAGATACATGGCCAAACCATAGAGCAGCTCTGGAGTTGATTCTCTGCTTACTTTGCCATTAAGTGTGGTCAATTGACTCTACCTACCCCAGGCCCCCTGTATTCCATTAGGGCAACACAAACCCCAGGCCTGGATAATTAAGTACATAGCACTAGCCCCAGGCCAGGTATAGCATCAATGCTAATTGCAGTATTGCTGGGATTAGAATTATCCKCCAAGGGCTCTCTCTGGTCCTAGGGCATCTCAGTAGACACAGTCTCAAGAGGATGCGTCCTTCTCTCCATAGAGCAACACCAGAGCTTTGGGGGAGGTTATCCGAGGAGACAGGAGCCCTGTGGCTTGCTGGGAATACACAGATCAAGGTGGCAGGTCACGTACACATCACCACGCCCCACAGCCTCTCGCATCCACCTCCACACCAGCCCCCTCACATCCACATCCGCGAAGAGAGAACACGAGAACACGTGTGCGCATTCGCCCCAGCCCACATTTGATGGGAACGCCGGCGGCTAACAGCCTGCTACCCTGGCCCCTGTTAGAAGCCCATGGGCAACTGGGGACTGCACTCACAGATCTCCCACCTAGGTGAGCCTGCCAGGAGGGCCAAGTGTATTTGCACATAATTTGCATGTGTTGACACAACCCTTCYCATCACTGCACAGAGCTTTCCCAAGCTAACCTGTTATTACTGCCTCTCTGAAGTTGGCGCCGCCGCTCACCCACCCACTGCCAGTGAGTACTAYGCAAGGAGACAGGGTGGGAGCTGGGAAATCAGATCAGATCACTCCAGTGATTCACACAACCTCACAGCCTCAGTTTCTCCTCTGGACAATGCATACCGAGACAGCTTCATACAAAAACTCCTGACATAAAATGTCCAGAGYGAAGTATTGCTTACATGTAGAAAGCCCTTTATTCGCAACACAGGGCTAAGAATTGCCTCTGGRTGAAGAAATAGGTTCCCTAGGCCTCAGTGACTAGTTGTCACATACTCAAAACTACAGGACTCTTATTTAAATTTATATTTCCTGGGAACAGTTGAGTAGTGTTTTAGAAAGAACTGCTTCTATACAACCTTCTTGTATCAGGACMATAGTCACTGTTTAATTGAAATTCAAAATCTAGCTGGGTGTCCTAGATTTTTATCTAAACGCCCTACCTGGGGCCGAGGCCAGGGGGCTCCTGTCATTACTAATATCCTGTTTTCTTACCGTTCTTACAAAGCTCTGGGGGGACATGGTCTCTGTTTCCCAAATGTCCCGCTTCCTACTCTGGGATAGGAAGCAGGGGAGGGGGTGGGAGGCTTCATGTGAGGTGAACTGAAAATTGCTGGGGGGGGAGGGGAGAGAGAGGCATGTGCTTCCTAATCTAGGTACAAAGCCAGACTGTGCCCCGCTCTACTCTGTGAAGAGACTGCAAACGTGAGGCCATGCTTCCTGTGGTGAAGAGCACGCGTGTTTTCATCAACAGAGCTGGTTTCTAGGGCCCTCCTCACAGGATGTGAGGCCTGTGGCAGGTCACAGAGGAAGAGGCAAGCCACGGCGGGGGCTGCAGCTTGGGGCGGGAAGGGAGGTGGTGGAAGGGGCTACCTGTGGGCCAGGCGGTTTCAGTCCAGGGGCTGGCAGGAGCAGGAGTCTGGTTACCTACAGAGCTCTCGATCAGCCTTCAGGCCGGGTTCTCTGATTCACATTCGGTGTGGTGCTAGACTTACTCCATTACGGTCTTTATCTAAGCTAGGCACTGTGCAGGATGGGGCAGAGCTCAGCATATGAGTTCAAGCCCCAGCTCTACTGGCTGCTACTCAGAACCACGCATGATTAAAGGAGCAGGGGTCTGAGTGTGGCTCAGTTGGCAGCGGGCATGCACGAGGCCCTAGGTTGGTGATCTGTAGACTGTGTAGCACACCTGTCATCCCAACATCGGAAGATGAAAGCAGGAAGATCAGACTGCCTAGGCCATTCTCGACGATACCGCGGGCGAGTTTCAGACCATCCTAGGCTACCTGAGACTCAGGAAAGATGAGAGAACAGCCACCGAGCTCCGCCCGTGAGCCATGTGTGGAAACTAGGGAGAGTGTCAGCTCTGCACCTAAGGGCTTTGCTAGGGCGCGGCTTTTCACCCTGGGGAACAGGGACACTCTTAGAAAATGTGCCTCACCCAAGAGTGACGTTTCCTTCGAGATTTGTGGAGAAGAGAAATTGTAAGGCCAGCCCAGAGGATATATCATGGAGTGTAGTAACAGATAGAAATCCAAAAGCTAAAACACAGGACTCCACATTGTCCCCATAAAATAGTGCTGAGCAGGCCCCCGCCCTTCAGGCAAGTTGCAAAGATGACGTAGCATAAGGCATCACTTTCCCTGCCCCCACCACCTCCATGAGACCTTCCTTCTGGGAACTTATGTTTCCACCGCGTCTGAGACAGTGGTGGGTCTGCTTCAGTGTGAATGGTCAAACCCTAAGCATTCATGGCAGCCAGGGGACTGAGGTAACCTTGGGCTTGCTATGGTCAGACCTCCAACAGAGGCCAGGAGCCTGGAAAATCACTTTCCTCTTGGCTTGGGAAGATGTAATCGCGTACCTGTGGCTCAGGTATGGCCAGCCGAGAGAGGACCAGGGACTTTTATAATTAATAGAGACCTGTCCTCTGCACCTCTCCCTCATGAACAGGGTCCCCGCCTGCAGCATCCACCTGGCTCCTTTCTCCTCGGTCGAAGGTGCTTCAGAGGAGGGCTAAGAGGAAGTGACCAGGGAACTTGGGGTGTGTAAGAGATAGAACACACTCAGGCCTGTGAACCTACAATGGTCCTCGATGCAACCATCTGAATGCAAGGCAAGAATGGGGGTGACCACATCACACCCGAGCCAGTGTCCTGCTGGCACACAACCACTGTCTGCCCATTATCCACAGAGGCTTCAGAAGTTCAGGGAAAGGAGATTCTTCCCCAGGGCCTGGGAATACAAAACTGGCCATGATCGTTGGAATTTCTCTGTGCTCCCCATGTCTTCACTCTACAGAAGGAACCCTCATATGCCTCTGGGSACAACGGGACTTCTTCTATCCAATTCTGAAGAGTTCACCTGAGACCTGGCCTTGGATTGGCCAACCAGAAGGCATTTATTCAGTGACGAAACCTGTGCTCTGGCCTCTTTTGCTGTAAGTCACTGCTGTGGATGGTTCAGGCTTACTCCCAGCTGTGGGAGAATGTTCTAGATCACCGAAGAGAACACAGGGTGGTTTGTCTCTTCAGATAGGACTATGGTAGATGGGTTCCCGTGTTCTCATTGGTCTGGTGACGATGTTAATACACTGAAGCAGTTACCTCAGACCCTGAATGGCTCCTGCCCATCCATTTTTACTTTTGCCTGTTCTCAACCCGCCCGCTGCCTCTGTCTTCTCAGAAAACATGGCGCCATGCCAGGGGCCTCCTACTCCAATGTAGTTCTTCTGAAGGACAGACTTACCTCTGGAAACTGAATTAGGCTTTGATGGGGAGGTGGATAAAAATGACCTTGTCAAAGCCTGCACCCCTCTTCCTGAACTATTAGAAATGCCCCCCAGGGCCTCTCTTTCTTATTCCAAGCCATGACCCAACATCCCCCCGACCCCCAGCCCCAACAACACACTAATTTCAGCTTGAACAACCTTTCCTTTAAGAAAAACAAGGCATAACAATTGTAGTTCTCCCTTGGCCAATGGCCAGGCTGTGAAGGGCTAGAGCCAAGACAGTAACGGATACACCCGGAGAGGCCAAGGGCAGAGGGCAGAACATTCTGGACAGGCTTTTGTCGGAGACCAGCCGAAAGGCCTTGTGGAGAATCCGTGCTTAAGATCAACACCTCCAGTCTGAATGGCACGCACGCCTAGGCCCCTCAGAACCTTGTATGGAACATGCCTGTGACATTAATTAATGCCAGGCAAACTGCAAGAGCAGAGTTGGAAAACTAAAAATAGAGCTTTTGCCAACTGACTCATCTCTGACTGCACAGAATCCAGAGCTTTTTCTCTCAGCTTCTTCTCTACATGTGCAATATATTATGCTCTTTCTCTCCCTCAGTCCCGCTTTTTCTCCCTCATTCCTTATCCCCCTTTCTCCCCTTCTCCCTTTCCCTAGCCCCCCCCTCCTCTCTCTCCCCATCTTTGTCACTCTTCTCTTCTTTGTGTTGGGAGGTCTCACTTCCGGAAGTGATGGTCCCACTCAACTACCCTCCGACCCATAAACATGTTTAATAAGCAAGGAAGTCATTGCTTTTCCTGGCTCCCATGTTTCCTAAATCCTGTCATTTGTACTTCATATTTTCCATGCGGATACCCCTGCCCGTTACATCACATACAACTCTATAGCTTCGTTTCCGATTACAGTCCCCATCTATTTTAAACTTTGTTGATTTCTGCAAGGAAGGAAGCCTATCTCATACAGATTAGCTGGACAGCTGGATCTGATTGCTTCTGATTACCCGGCTTGGGGCCACTAGGGAAAGAGGTTTCCCAAAGCCCCTTGGATGGTGGACCATTCCTATGTCCCTCAAAGCGTGGGTCACTGCTCGCTCCAGGGAGGAAGGGCCAGCAGCCTTTGTCGGAAATCAACAGGTCAAGGCGAAGAAGGCAGGCTCACGCACTGCTCCACACCTCAGGGCTTGGAGACTGTGCTGGAAGACAGGGGGTGGGGGTGGGGACCAGAAAGCACCTGGATTCCAGAGCTCCTGTGTGCCCCTGAGTCGGGGGTTGTGTCGGAAACAACTGCGTGTGTTGGAAAGAGGCATCCATCATGCTTGGGTGACGAGAGAGCAGACATAAGCATCAGAGCCCTTCCTTCACCTGGCTTTGCACCCCAGACCTCCAGGTGCATAAAGAAATCACAAAGTCCTCTCTCACCTTTCCTTCAGTGGTCAGTCCACAGGCAGGGAGGGGCTGCCGCGTTCTCCTGAAAGCTGGTGGATCCGATGAGGCAGGAGCATTCTGCCTGCTCGTCCCATCTCTGTGCTCTCTTTGTGCCTCCTCTAGAGAAAACCCGAGTGCTGGAGATTTAAAAAAAGAAGGGTGGTGTGTGTGTGGAGGGTGGTGGGAGGCCGGGGGTGCCGAGGCGGTGGGGGGTGGCAGAGGGACACCCGGGGGTTGGGGGGGAGTGAGCAGCCTGCCCTGGTGTGGGTTCGGGGTAATGGCCGACACAGGGGAGATGGCTTGCCTGCCGGAGCTCGGCACCACGGCAGCATTGTGTGGGCGTCGGCAGCTCACGGCTGGGTTTCAAACCATTACACTGAACATTTGCAAACAGATAAAAAAAAAAAAAAACAAACCCATTGGGCACAAATGGAAACTTCTCCTTTCCTTTCTTCCACGCTCTTTCTCCTTCTCCTGTGCTTGAGGGTTTCCCTGGAGGAAGGTCAGGGTGGTTGCTGGCCCCTCAGACCTCTCCCAACCCCATCTCCTCCAACCATTCCAGCCCGGTGGCACCACTGTGTGTAGACAGAAGCCAGCGTGCAAGATGTCCATCAAGCCTTCAGGTCCACTCGTTAAGTAACACTCTCTCCTCCAAGGTCTCTCTCAAAATCCAGACGCTGGAAGCCATCCAACTGAAAGGGGTCTTGGATTTCCATATCGGAAGGTGYGTGGTCTTTCTTGGTTTCAAAACTACCTCAGAACAAGCCAGCGAGAGTCTAGATGAGAAACACTGTCTTTGCTAGGTGACACTCTTTCCAAAGGACGTCCTGTGAACAGCAGGAGGAGGTGCTGCTTGAAAATGAAACGGATTCCTTGTTCAAACTACCTTGAGAAATGTCACATAACAAGGTGCCCAGGAATAGTCATAGCTCGCAGCAGGTAAAGGCTCTGAAAAGTCCTGCAATAAAGAAGCTTGCTTTGCTCTGTCTGGATACTTCTAGAATGCGTAAGACCCTGGATGAGAGGCCTAGGGCAAATGAGGCAGCTCAGGGCTCACCAGTTCGGGACTCTCCCCTTGGTACCACAGTTGCCAATGAACTTGAGACYATGGCTCTGTCACAGACAAGAGTGAAGTATGGATGGCGAATTTCTCACAACTCCGAGTAGCACTGCTATGTCCCGTCTCCCTTCAGGTGGGTCTATGCTTTGTTTCGACGACTCAGAGGCCATGGGAGGCAGTCGGGTGCTCTCAGACATTCGGCCACCTCCCAGGGTCTCCCAGCCACAGACGTGCCAAAGCCGGGAGACATGAYAGCATARCCCACCCTTCAGGAAGGCAGAAGCTCAGAAGCCTGAAGCACAAATCGTCACGAGGTGACTCTAGGTAACAGAGGCATCCATGCTGCAATGATAATGACAGAAGAAAGAAGGTGGAGACGTTAGAGCAGCAGGATAAGAGAGGAAAGAACAGGACTCCCTGTGAGCCGGAGGATGTCCGAAGCCATTAGTACAAGTAGAGGTCCCTGTTAGTTACTTCCTATTGCCGTGATAAACACCAACAAAAGCAGCKTGAGGAGGAAAGGGTTTACGGATCACAGTCTGCTGTCAAGGAGAGAGAGGGCAGGAGCTCAAGGGGGGAAGCTAGAGCCCGTCAGGGCGCCGCTTATCAGAACACTCCCCACAGCTCACTCAGCCCGATTTAGTATAGAAACCAGGACCAGCAGGCCACATCAATTATCAAAAAGAAAATATCCCACATTCTGATGGAGGCAATTCCTCACTTGAGGTTCCCTCTTCCCGGGAGATGCTAGTTTGTGTTGAGTTGACAAAACCTAAGCAGTGTGTAAGTTAAGAGGTGACCCACCCTGGCCTCAGGGCCCCTCCCTTCGCACAGGTTCCTCTTCCTTGGGCAGAGCGGTCTGAATCTACCATWGGCAACTATAGATAATCTGTTCTTTGGGGGACACAAAAATGTCTGAAATGTTTTGGTCTTTACAGCTAGGGGCCAAGAGTACAGACCAGGGCTGCAGCTGAATATCCTTCAGGGCATGTGATGGCCCCACAAAAAGGATCTGATCCCAAATCCCACCAGTGCTGAGTGGGTTCCCTTGTGGGGTRCAGATGGGAAAGACATGACAGTTCTGTGCTCACTGGAAGGCAGCCATGATRTCTGAGTTCATTCTGACAGCTCTCACTCACACGGGGAACAGGATGAAAAAGGCTAGAGAATAAAATCTCCCTGTTTCAGACCCAAAGGAGAGAGAGCCAGCCTTCCTGGTAAACAGTCTAAATTTCACGATTACAAAGAAAGAAAGGGGCTGGGCAGTGGTGGCACACGCCCTTTAATCCCAGCACTTGGGAGGCAGAGGCAGGAGGATTTCTGAGTTCGAGGCCAGCCTGGTCTACAGAGTGAGTTCCAGGACAGCCAGGGCTACACAGAGAAATCCTGTCT
>BDUI01000276.1:85993-134130 GCA_002335545.1 Apodemus speciosus
GTCTTTTTTTGGGTGGGGGTTGAGTCCATTGTTGTTAAGAGATATTAAGGAATAGTGATTGTTAATTCCTGTTAATTTTGATGTTATTTTTATGTTTGTGTGGGTATCTTCTTTTGGGTCCGTTGGAAGAAGATTACTTTCTTGCTTTTTCTAGGGTGTAGTTTCTCTCCTTATTTTGGCATTTTCCATCTATTATCCTTTGTACGGCTGGATTTGTGGACAGATATTATGCAAATTTGGTTTTATCATGGAATATCTTTGTTTCTCCATCTATGATGATTGAGAGTTTTGCTAGGTATAGTAGCCTGGGCTGGCATCTGTGTTGTCTTAGGGTCTGTATGAGGTCTGCCCAGGATCTTCTAGCTTTCATCATCTCTGGTGAGAAGTCTGGTGTGATTCTGATAGGTCTGCCTTTATAAGTTACTTGCCCCTTTTCCCTTACTGCTTTTAATATTCTTTCTTTGTTTAGTGAATTGGTGTTTTGATTATTATGTGCTGGGAGGAGTTTCTGTTCTGGTCCAGTCTGTTTGGAGTTCTGAAGGCTTCTTTTATGTTCATGGGCATCTCTTTCTCTAGATTAGGGAAGTTTTCTTCTATAATTTTGTTGAAGATATTTACTGGCCCTTTTAGTTGGAAATCTTCACTCTCACCTATACCTATAATCCTTAGGTTTGTTCTTCTCATTGTGTCCTGGAGTTCCTGAATGTTTTGTGTTACCAGCKGTATGCATTTTGCATTTTCTTTGACTGTTGAGTCAATGTTTTCTTTGGTATTTTCAGCACTTGAGGTTCTTTCTTCTATCKCTTGTATTTGTTGTTGATGCTTGCATCTATGACTCCTGAATTCTTTCCAAGGTTTTCTATCTCCAGAGATGCCTCACTTTGTGATTTCTTTATAGTTTCTACTTCCACTTTTAGATCCTGGATGGTTTTGTTCAGTTCCTTCACCTGATTGTTTGTGTCTTCCTTTAATTCTTTAAGGGATTTTTGTGTTTCTTCTTTAAGGGCTTCTACCTGTTGACCCCATGATCTCCTGTATTTCTTTAAGGGATTTTTGTGTTTCCTCTTTAAGGGCTTTTACCTGTTGACCGATGTTCTCCTGTATTTCTTTAAAAGAGTTATTTAAGTCCTCTTGAAGCCCTCTTTCAGCATCATGAGATATGATTTTAAGTCCAACTCTTGCTTTTCTGGTGTGTTGGGGTATCCAGGACTTGCTGTGGTGGGAGAACTGGGCTCTGATGTTGCCATGTGGCCTTGGGTTATGTTGGTAGGGTTCTTGTGCTTGCATTTCGCCATCTGGTTATCTCTGGTGCTATTGGTATTCTTATCCCTGACTGGAGTTTGTTCTTCCTGTGGGCCTGTAAGCCTGTGTCCTTCCCCCTCTGGGCTCAGAACTAAAAGCACTCCTGGGAGATCACTCTCTCCTGGCAGGCTATGCACAGAGGGCTGTGGAGTTTCCTGGCTCCCTGGTGCAAATGGTGGCAGGAAGACTTGTGTCACAGCTGCTCCACTAATCTTATGCCCTGTGAGCTCCTAGCTGTTCCCCTCCAGAGAGAAGTTAGAGATCTCACCTCTGAGCTCAAAAGTGAAAGCACTACTGGGAGATCACTCTCTCCTGGTGGACTGTGCACAGAAGGCTGTGGCGTCTCCTGGTTCCCTGGTGCAAATGGCCCATTTCTGGGTCTTCARTTGTATCCCTTTGATCTTGCCTGTCTCTGTACCAATACCATACAGTCTCTTTTTTTTCATCACTATTGCTCTCTAATTTCVCTTTAAGTCAGGGATGGTGATTTCCCCAGAAGTTCTTTTATTGTTGAGAATAGTTTTTGCTACCCTGGAGTTTTTGTTATTCCAAATGAATATGCAAATAGTTCTATCCAACTCTATGAAGAATTGAACTGGAATTTTGATGGGATTGCATGGCTCAAGTAATAATAAAGGGGCACCAGAAAGTGCAATGGTGCTGAATCCTGTGTTCAAGGTGATAGATAAAGAGATTAAGAGAGTGGTGAGCTAAGGGCAAGATCTCACCCTGCTAAACTTATTATTTGTGATTGCCACTGAAGAAGAACTAGTTTGGCCTTTTAATATGGAATGAACTACAATCCAGAAACAGAGGGCACATTTGTGATCAGGATCTTGAGGCTGGAAGACATAGGCTTTTGATTCAGATCTTGGGGAAGAGTAGCCATGGAAAGTTTAGACCTAGGCATGGTGCTACACATGTTTAATCCAGGAGACAAAGGTAAGTAGATCTCTGAGTTCAAGGTCAGCCTGGGATAACGGCAGGTTCTAGGTGAAGAAAAGCTTTCGTCCAGGCATGATGATGCATACCTTTAATCTTAGCATTCAAGAGACAGAACCATTCAAATCTCTAAGTTCAAGGACAATCTACACATTAAGTTTCATGACATCTAAGCTTAGGCAGCGAGGGAGTTGGAAAACAGAATGCTGCTAATTGAACAAGGGGAGTCCTATTCCAGCCCCAAAAGAAGCAGAAACTGGTGCCTTTGGCCACATGGCTTTGGCTTTAGAGTCAAGAATTGAAGAGACTCCTAACATATCTGATACTAGTTCACTGGAGCTAAGATATTAGCAGTAATTAAGAAGAGACCAGCATTACTGAGGGGAAATCTTCTGGGAAGTGTTTACTTAAAGCACAAAGAAGCTGTGATACAAAGATAGTCAAGGTGGTACCTTGTGCTTCAGCTGTACTTGGTAATGTGAAAGAATTACGCAGGTGGTTTTAAAGGTATGAAGGTGTCAGGAAGAGCAGCTGAGGCTTGGCACTATGAGAAGCCAGAGAAGGCCATTGATAAAGGTGCAGCCTTAGCTGCAGTTGACTACCCAGGACTGAAGAGGTTATGCAAAGAAGCTGAGGATTGAAACCATGAAGAAAGCCTATGAGAGGGAACGGGTGAAGCTGAGTTGCAGCAGGAGATTCCAGAGTATTGTAGATGCTAGTACCATGCAATGACTACCAAGAACAGCAGCAGCAATGGTGTGGTACCAATCAGAACCTAGAGTGTTACAGAGGGCAGTGCTGAAGAAGTGACACCACCCCTTGAAGGAGCCTAGAAGATGATGTATACATCCCAGACTTTGGCACAAGAAGCTATAGTATTGAAGTTGCCATGGAGACTGCAAGATGTTCTATATGTCAGAGCCATGGGATACCTGTCTAGGAAAGCTGCTAACAGGGAGTGCAAACAGCCCAGGATAAAGAAGTTTGTTGCGGTCAACAAAGATGAAAGGAGTTGGAGATCTGAAGAGTGCTTTGACATCAGACATGAAGTTACAGAATTTAGAGTTTGCCCAGCTTATTTCCTGTCTTGCATTTGTCCAGTATTTCCTCACTATGGAATTTTGGAATGGTAATATATATCCTGTGATGTTAAAGGTTTGTGATTTGCTGTTTGATTTTGATTTTATAGGGGATTACATTTAAGTGATTGCATGAATCTCTGAAGAGACTTTGAACTGTGAGCTTTTAATATTATCAAGACTGTGATAGACTATAGGACTTTTGAAGTTAGACAAATTATGCTATGACTAGGTATGGCCTCCCTAAATTCATATGTTTGAAGAAGCCTATGGAAACCTGGGAGTAGACTGTGGAGGTTTGAATATGGTTGGTTCAGATGTGGCACTATTAGGAGGTATGACAGTCAACTGCAACTGAGGCTGCACCTCCACCAATGTCCTTCCTGGGCCTCTCACAGTGCCAAGACTCAGCTGTCTTCCATGACCCTTTCAGACCTTCCAAACCAGTCACAAAACARACCCTTTCAGACCATCCAAAACAGTCCTTCTCTTCACAGCAAAGAGAACCCCAACTAAGACACAGAATCTTGTCATATTATTCAAAGGATTATAGAGTCAAAACCACAAGATAAATATATTCTTTCTATCTGTAAGGGGAGTGTCTAATTTTAACATATTTGTCCTGCAGTTGTCCTCGTCCCGAACAGTGTAATCGAATTTAATTAAAAAAAAAAAACAGCCTTATGAACTATTATCTTGCTAGAATAGCAAGTTTGTCAAGGTCAGTCAATTGAAGGAGGGTTTTAATGTCTCGGAGAAAAAGGAAGTAGGTATAGCCTATGTAAACTAGGGCTTTCAAGTTCAAAGCACTTTGCTTTTTGGTCTCTCAAGCATACTGAGTCCGAACTTTATATGTAATGTAATGTTCACAATTCTATTTTACTATTTATCTTCAAACAATAGAAAATATTGCTTGGTGCTCAATAAATAATCACTCATGTTTTCCCAAGAGTGTTATGGACAATCTTTATAGCCCTTACTTCCTTCTGTCTATTATTTGCTGATTTACATTTCTACCCATAAGAATGCATTGTTGCACACTAAAACCATTTTGAATATGGTGGCAGGTAGATGTGACATGTGTGCTTGTGTGTTTAGAGGACAGAGGTCATTTTCATATGTCACTTCTTAGGGCCTTCTGGCACCTCAGCACTTTGTTATAACCTTGCTGCCATGCCCAAATATTCCTTTCTTTCTCTTTCTTTCTTTCTTTCTTTCTTTCTTTCTTTCTTTCTTTCTTTCTTTCTTTCTTTCTTTCTTTCTTTCTTCCTTTCTTTCCTTCCTTCCTTCCTTCCTTCCTTCCTTCCTTCTTTCTTTCTTTCTTTCTTTCTTTCTTTCTTTCTTTCTTTCTTTCTTTTGTTTTCAGAGTTTTTGGAAAACAATCCTCCTTCCTCCAACATATATAAAAATACTTACCCACTGAGTCTCCTATGCTCAATGCTTTTCTGCTTCAAACATTTTTCTTCATTCATAAAATGTTTAAATCCTAGGTATACAATTTTTATGAATGGGTAGTTATAATTGTCACAAATTGAAATGTATCCTTATCCATGTGTAGGCTCTGTGAACTCCATAAGCTTTTCCTCCATGAGGCCTTCTTTGAATAAAAGTCTTCCAACACATCACAAGACTTTGGATAAAAGACTTAACATCACAAGGTCTCAACTTAATATGTCCCGCCCCCTAATTTCTCAGTCAAATGAGAACTCTATTATACCTTTTTAAAAAAAATCAATTCTTTTCTCTTTTAATTATTTTATTTATTTACAATCCAGCAGTTCCCACTGCTCCCAGTGCCCCCTCCCATAGTTCCCCATCCCATTGTTCCTCTCTCTTGCCTCTGAGGGGATGTTCCCTCCACCAGGCATCCCTTTCCCTCAGGCCTCAATTTTCTTAACTTGAGGGTTAAGCCCATCTTCTACCACTGAGACTAGACCAAGAAGTCCTCTGCTATATATGTCCTGGAGGGCCTCAGATCATCCTGTGTATGCTGCCTGGTTGATGACTCAGTCTCTGAGAGCTTCCAGTGGTCTGTGTTCATTGAGATTGTTGGTCTTCCTATGAGGTTGCCCTATCCTTCAGCTTCTTTAATCCTTCCCCTAATTCAGCCATATGGCTCCGGACTTTAATCCAATGGGGGTGTAAGCAACTGCTAATGTCTCAGTCAGTAGCTGGTAGGGCCTTTTAGAGCTCAGTCATGCCAGGCTTCGGTCCGTAAGCACACCAGAGCATCAGTAATTGTGTCAGGCCCTGGTAACCACCCCCAACCTCCATGAAATAAATCTCCAGATGTTCCTGAACTGAAGAATGGATACAGAAAATGTGGTTCATTTACACAATGGAATACTATTCAGTTATTAAAATGAGGAGATCATGAATTTTTCAGGCAAGTCGATTGAACTAGAAAATATCCTGAGGGAGGTAACCTAGACCCTAAAGGACATGCATGGTATAAACTCATTGATAAGTAGCTATTACCTAAAAAGTACAGAATATATAGGCTACCACCCACAAACCATAAAAAGATTAACAAGAAGGAAAGCCCAACTGAGCATACTTCAACTCCACTTAGAGGGGAAAACAAAATAATCGTGGGAGGCAGAGGAAGAAAGGGANTTCTTTCTTTCTTTCTTTCTTTCTTTCTTTCTTTCTTTCTTTTGTTTTCAGAGTTTTTGGAAAACAATCCTCCTTCCTCCAACATATATAAAAATACTTACCCACTGAGTCTCCTATGCTCAATGCTTTTCTGCTTCAAACATTTTTCTTCATTCATAAAATGTTTAAATCCTAGGTATACAATTTTTATGAATGGGTAGTTATAATTGTCACAAATTGAAATGTATCCTTATCCATGTGTAGGCTCTGTGAACTCCATAAGCTTTTCCTCCATGAGGCCTTCTTTGAATAAAAGTCTTCCAACACATCACAAGACTTTGGATAAAAGACTTAACATCACAAGGTCTCAACTTAATATGTCCCGCCCCCTAATTTCTCAGTCAAATGAGAACTCTATTATACCTTTTTAAAAAAAATCAATTCTTTTCTCTTTTAATTATTTTATTTATTTACAATCCAGCAGTTCCCACTGCTCCCAGTGCCCCCTCCCATAGTTCCCCATCCCATTGTTCCTCTCTCTTGCCTCTGAGGGGATGTTCCCTCCACCAGGCATCCCTTTCCCTCAGGCCTCAATTTTCTTAACTTGAGGGTTAAGCCCATCTTCTACCACTGAGACTAGACCAAGAAGTCCTCTGCTATATATGTCCTGGAGGGCCTCAGATCATCCTGTGTATGCTGCCTGGTTGATGACTCAGTCTCTGAGAGCTTCCAGTGGTCTGTGTTCATTGAGATTGTTGGTCTTCCTATGAGGTTGCCCTATCCTTCAGCTTCTTTAATCCTTCCCCTAATTCAGCCATATGGCTCCGGACTTTAATCCAATGGGGGTGTAAGCAACTGCTAATGTCTCAGTCAGTAGCTGGTAGGGCCTTTTAGAGCTCAGTCATGCCAGGCTTCGGTCCGTAAGCACACCAGAGCATCAGTAATTGTGTCAGGCCCTGGTAACCACCCCCAACCTCCATGAAATAAATCTCCAGATGTTCCTGAACTGAAGAATGGATACAGAAAATGTGGTTCATTTACACAATGGAATACTATTCAGTTATTAAAATGAGGAGATCATGAATTTTTCAGGCAAGTCGATTGAACTAGAAAATATCCTGAGGGAGGTAACCTAGACCCTAAAGGACATGCATGGTATAAACTCATTGATAAGTAGCTATTACCTAAAAAGTACAGAATATATAGGCTACCACCCACAAACCATAAAAAGATTAACAAGAAGGAAAGCCCAACTGAGCATACTTCAACTCCACTTAGAGGGGAAAACAAAATAATCGTGGGAGGCAGAGGAAGAAAGGGAKAGGAGAGGGGAAGGCAAAACCGGAAGAGGATCAGGTATGGCAGTGGGGAACAGGAATAAAAATATGCAACTTCTAGGGGTGGGAGGTGAGGAGACCCTCTAGAAAGTAACAGAGACTGGGGAGGTGAGAGACTCTCAGGACTCAGTGGGGATGACCTTAGCCAAAATGCTCAATAGTGGTGAGAGGGAACTCAAAGAGTCTGCCTCCAGTAATAGACAGGGCCACAAATGGGGGAATGGGGTTACCAACCCAAAGTCAAAATTTCTGACTCATAATTGTTCCTGTCTAAAAAAAAAAAAGCTACAGGGTCAACAATGAAGAAACTGAAGGAAAGGTAGGCCAGTGACCCTCCTAGTTATACCTTTTAATGAACAACCATCCCCAGGGGCCACAAAAATGTAGTGTTGAATCTAGAGTTCTAAACTTCTAAATCTCTGAAAAACTCAGAGATTTAGAAGTTTAGAACTGTGAATACACATCTCACATCATGTATTACAGAAAGCAGGGAAGAAAATGCAGAAAGAAAAGCAGTTCATAGCACAGCACTCTTCCTGGCATTCATGACATTCATACTGGCTCACACAACTTGATATCAAGTATACAAGCATTTTAGAAACACAGAGCTATATGTGAGAATACTAGCTAAAAATAGATAWTTTATGTATATGCCTGACCTCCAACCATGAAATTGTGATTCAGGTCACTAACACTTACCACATATTGGACCAATTAGTAATCGAAGTAGCCATAATTAATAGGAACATATTTGGAATTTGGTATAAAGTCTCAAACTTAGAGATATTGCACAACCAAATATAAGTTGTATCTGATAGTTGGGCACAACATGAATTTCTCAGATTTGATATGTCTAAAAATTCAGAATAACTCAAATATTAAATAAAACAATTGAAAATATTACTAGATACAAAATGGTGTGACCAGATGTTGAATAAGTTTTCACAAACTGCCATATATTAATGTATATAAGTGGTATGTTTATATTTATACTTATTTAAATAACAAATATTACATATATATCATTAAACCTAACACTGTCCATTGTATAGATTTGTAAATAAATTAAATCTGCATCTTCTAACAAATGTTTTAAAAGTTTTGTGATACACATTTATTGAAATCAATTTTAGTCACACAGAATATCACATAGAATTTATATTTCATCAATAAAAGGTAAGCTTTAATGTGAGATGAAGACTATACTTTTCAGTGACAGTAAGAACACATATTTAGACTTTAGTTTAGGGATTATGTTAGTTCTGTAAAATGACAGTTTTAAGTTCTTCAGAATCCATGACTTTACAAGCCCTGGGTAGTTGGCTAGGCTTTTAGCATCAGCTATGAGTTATTCCCATTGGCCAGAAGTCCAATTAAAAAGCTGTTGGTTACATCAAGATGTACATACCACTATTGCACCCTTGGGGTTATTGTGCATTGCTGATAATTGTTGTAATTAATGGACATCATAGCTGTATAGCACTGTAATTGTTTCTTTCCTTTAAAAGCTTTCAGGGTAAATCTCAGTTGCTGAAGATGTCATGCACTGCAAACACAGGAGACAATGGTGTTCCATGTTGGATTTGGATTAAAGCCTCTGACCTGAGATTTAGCTTTCATGGTAACAGAAGTTCCCCGGAAAGATTTTAAAGGAAAGAAGCAACAGTCCTATGCAGCTATTATGTCCACTAATCGTATTACCTTCTTTTTTTGGTATTATTTTTTGGATATGTCTGTGCAAATACTAGGACGTCAAGTGTTTTGGGTGTACTCCAAGCAGTGGTATAGTCAGTCAGGTCACACAGTAGATCTAGTTCTACCTTTTTGAGGCTTTCCTAGGCTTAATTCCAGGGGATCTCCATGAGTCTGCAATTCCACCAGCAGAAAATGAGGAGTTACTTTTACCCATATCTTATGTTTGTTGATTGTTAACATCTGTCATTGTAACTGAGCTCAGAAAAAATCTCAAAGTTGTTTTAATTTGAAACCCCTTAATTGTTAAAGGYAAGGGATGGTTGTGATATACTTCTTAACAATTATTTATACTTCTTTTGAGAAKACTCTGCTGAGATKCCAGGCTTATTTTTTGACTGAGTCATTATTTTTTCTGTAGTTTAGGTTCTTTACATATTCTTGATATCAATTCTCTCTCTCTGATGTATCACTTGCAAAAATCCTCTTCCATTCTGTGGTATCCCTCCTCAATTGACTATTTGTCTCTTATTTGTGCAGAAACTTTAGGTATATGAATAATCACTTATCAGCTGTTAACCCTGATTCAGTACAAATGGAGAGAACGTCTTTTCTTATCACTATGTTCTTTAGGGTAAAACCTATGTTTGCTTCTAAGAGTTTCGATGCTTCAAGTTCCACAGTTTAAGATTTGATGAAAAGGATAGAACACATATCAGAAAACCCAAGCTCCACATAGGGAGAGTTATGAAGTCCAGTCCTAAATGTTATATCCATAACATGGCTCCTGCTTGTAAGGCTCAGGGATTATTGTGGAGGAGGGTATTTTGAAAGATTATAATTTACCAAGGAACAGAGACTTTTCTGTGAATTATATTTCCTAGAAGTGTCAGAAGCTACATGCATAAAAATCTAAGCAACATGAGTGTCTAAATATAACCTGAACAAGGAAGTCACTGAAAAATGTGCCAACATGGGAGGGAGAAGACTCAAGTGGTCTCAAACTTACACAAGTTACTATAGAGACTTGAAGAATACAGACACAGGGGATATCATCTTCCTCATAGAAGAGTACACCAATTGGTTATCCAATACCAAATGGTCCGACCTTGAGATATACATATACAAGTAACATTGTATAGTCTGAGAGTTTGTATTTACATATTTAGAACCACACACACCCATGCTTAAAGAGGAAATGGTCATGGACATTAAAGTCAATAAGAGGCATAAATGTTAGTCTAGATAGATGGAATGGAGAAATGGTAGGGTGAAATACTGTGATTATATGGTAGTTTTAGCAAGAAAAAATTTATAGGAACATTTCAAAGTCTGTGAACATTAAAATATTTTTTCAATGTAACACTATAGGAGGCCAATGGAAAAGATTTTGCATTATTAGTATTTTGGTAGTAAAAATTTCCAAAACTATAAATACAGATTTAATACTATGAGTATGTGTCAGTCTTTTAATACATATTGCAATCTTTACTCTGAAAATGGTGTATAGATATTCTTTTTGAAGTTATAATATAATAGCCTTTCTCAATCCAATCTGTATTATTACATTTATGATTTTTATGAGCCAAGCAGTATTTAACATCCAGTGAATTTTATTAATGATAATTTTATTTTTTGCCTTGTTTCTGGGTGTTAGTATTTTCCTTTTTTCTGTTTATTTATTCTTCTCCCATACAATATATCCTGTCTGCAGCCTCCCTTTCGTTCCCTCCTCCCAGTTCYTCCCAACCATCTCCTTTTTTTCACTTCCTCTTCAGTTTCTCTTCAGAAAAGAACAGGCCTCCCAGAGATATCAACAGAACATGGCATAACAAGATATAATAAACCTAGGCAGAGACCCTTATATCAAAGTTGGACAAAGCAACCCAGTAGGAGGAAAGGGGTTCCAAGAACAGGCAAAAGAGTCAGAGACTACAACTCACATTGTTAGGAGTCCTGAATGCTCAAGCAAAATCACATATATACAGCACAGAAGCATGGAGTCTCGTGATTGCTGCTTCAGGTTCCATGAGCCCCTATGAGTCCTGCTTAGTATGTCATGCTCGCCTGGTGTCCTGAACAAGGACCTCTGTGGCTCCTACACACACACACACACACACACACACACACACACACACACACACACACACCAGTCACCTCTACTGAGTTCTGGAGCTCTGCCTAATTGGCTGTGGGTTTCTGCATCTGCTCCTATCAGCTGCAAAAGAAGCCTCTCTGATGATGATTGGACTAGGCACAGATCTTATGGGTATAGCAGTACATCTTTAGGAATCATTTCATTGCATTTTTGTTGTTCTTTTTTGTCACTGGTGTTTGGTCCTGCCCCAGGTCACTGAGCTATCCAGCTTCTGGTTTCTGGCCATCCTGACAGTGTTCGGCATGTGCTCCGTCTAGTGGCTTGGGCCTCATGTTAGGTCAGTCTTTGGTTGGCCACTCACACAAGCTCTGAGCCAGCATGCACATAGCCCTTTGGACCCTGGTCAGGTCATCTCCAGGTACCATAGGGGGAGGCTGGTAATTAATTCCAACCTTGAAGTCAGTAGGGAACCAGTCCACAAACCAGATGGTATGATTAATCTTGATGGTAGGAAAGGCAGCACTGGCATCTTTGGGAACAACATCACCAAGGTATAACAGGCAGAAAGTCATGAATTTACCATGGTAAGGGCCACATTTCACCATCTTGTTGACTGGATCAAAGCAGGAATTTGTGATCTCTGCTACTGTAAGTGGCTCATCATAGGTTTTCTCAGCAGAGATGACAGGGTCATAAGTGTCCAGAGGGAAGTAGATACAAGGGTAGGGTACTAGATTGATCTGAATTTCTGTCAGATCAACATTCAGGGCCCCATCAAATCTGAGGAAAGTAGGGATGAAAGACACAATATGGCTAATAAGGTAGTTAATTTTAGTGGAGTTGAGTGCTCAATGTCAAGGTTTCTATGAAAGATATCATAGATTGTCTCATTGTCTACCAGAAGGCAGAATCAGAGTGCTCCAGGGTGGTGTGGGTCTTGAGGATGGAATTGTAGTGCTCAACCACAGCAATGGGGGTTTCCACATTTTATGAGAGGTCATTAATCCCTTTGGTACTCATATTTCTTACTCATTTATAAGCTATTACTTTGCATTGCTATGGTTAAAATAATGTCCCTAAATCCATCAATGTTTATTTTATGTATGATTTTTATAACTTTACATTCTAAGTGGGTTCACTAGAAGATTTTATAAGTACGTAATATTTTTCAGATTTAGTAAATATAATTATTCATGTCTAGCCAAAACTTTCTTGGCTTAGTCTGCCAAGAGCAAAGAAAAGACAACCATATCTAAATGGTACATAATAAATTAATGACAATTTTGTTAATATTCAATTGTTAGATCACTGCCCAAAATATTTTACCTCTTTGAACAGCAGTTTATGTTTATAGAGTTCTAGTACAAATAGTTATTTTCTTAAAAACTCTAGGAGAATTTGCCTCTCTTTTAAAAAATATAAAACTATCAGTCTCAAGAACACAGTGTGAATTATTACACTGCTTGAAAATCAAAGAAAAGAAAACATATAAAGCATAACTCATAGAAGTACTTAATCAGAAATACTTTCAATAGATACATAAAATTCAAAACAATGGAATAAAAAGGAAAACACATTTTGAGGAAGTAAAACAATATTTGCTGTTATAAACTTGAACATGCCTATAATAGGATTTAGGAATTAAAGTGATAACTATGGTAATCCAATGAACATATTATTTCTTATGTGCTATAATTTATAATACATTCAAAACTTTTGAAAAATATACTATTATAGATGTGATTTACTTAGTGTATGAAAATATAACAAAAATTTCTGGAAGACCATACATTCTTACTAAGCATAGAGAGATATGTGATAATTATCTATCCAAAATCAAATGACTATAACAGAAGTTTTCTCTGGAGTTATATGAAAGTATAGAAAGTAAAGTCTTTGGTTATGTGAAGAACAACAAAGAAAGAGGGCAGGTATAAATGAAGGTCCTTTTTGAGTGTGGTAAGGGAAACAATCATTGGAGGACAAGGAAGAAGCCATGTTCAAGTGTTGAAGGCCAGAATGTTGGCTTCTGAAAGAACCTGTATTCATTCACATGAAAGTAAAGGTTATGGCACAGGCTATGATTTAAAACAAACAAATAAAAAAACTATAACAACAAACCATTAGCTTTTTGCCACCAATAGTATTGGAGTTTACCCTCAAATTTTTGAAACTGTTAAGCAACATTGACATTATCAAAATTACAATTACAATTGAGAAATTACAATTATAATTGAGAAATTTCACAGACAGAAATTAGGATGCAGAAAGTAGAAGTGATTAAATCTCAACATCTACAATCACTGGCTGTTTGAAACCTGAAGTTATAGCCAAGACTGTCTGTATTAGAGAAACAGATAAGTATGGTTAAGATAAAACAAATAGGTCTGTACTCCATCTTCAAATTGACTTATTTGGGTTGTTGGTGTCTAACTTCTTGAGTTCTTCATAAATTTTGGATTTAATCCCTCTGTCAGTTCTAGAGTTGGTTAACATCCTTTGCCAGTCTGTTCGCTGCGGATTTGTCCTATTGACAGTGTTCTATGCCTTAACTTTTCTTTGCAGTTCCATGAGGTACCCATCTATCAATTGTTGATTTTAGAGCCTGATCCATTGGTATTCTGTTCAGGAAACTGTTTCCCGTACCAACTCTTTCAAGGGTATTTGTCACTTTCTCTTCAATGAGATTTAGTGTACACAGTTTTATATAGAGGTCCATGATCCATTTGGACTTGAGTTTTATACTGTTTGATAAACATGAATCTATTTTTAGTCTTCTACAAGTAGACATCCAGTTAGTCCAACTGTGTTCATTGAAGATGGTTTCATTTGTCCATTGCATGGTTTTGGCTTCTTTATCAAAAAAAAAATATCCACAGGTGTGTGGGTTTATTTCTGGGTCTTTGATTTGATTTCATTTATCAACATGTCTGTTTCTGTACCAATACCAGGATGTTTTTATTACTGTTCCTCATTATAGAGCTTGAGGTCAGGGATGTTCAGGGTCCTGAGATTCTTTTACTGTTCAGGATTGTTTTGGCTATCCTGTTTTTTTTCCATAGAAGTTAAGAATTGATCTTCTGATGTCTACAAATATTGTGTTGGAATTTTGATGGGTATTGCATTTAATCTGTAGATTGCTTTGGGTAAGATGGCCATTTTCACTATGTTAATCCTACCCATCGATGAGCATGGGAGATCTTCCCATCTTCTGATGTCCCCTTTAATTTCTTCCTTCAGGGACTTGAAGTTATTGTCAGCCAGATCCTTTATTTGCTTGGTTAGAGTTATATCAAGATATTTTATATTTTTGTGGCTATTATAATAGGTGTGTTGTCTTATACTTTCTTTCTTGGCTCATTTATCATTTGTATGAAGGAGGGCTACCCAATCAAAAAGTGGGGATACAAAGCTCAAAAGAGAATTCTCAACAGAGAACTCTCAAATGACCAGGAAGCACTTAAAAAATATTAACATCCTTAGTAATCATGGAAACACAAATCAAAATAACTCTGAGATTCCATCTTACATCCATCAGAATGGCTAAGATGAAAAACTCAAATGATAGCACATGTTGGCAAGGATATGGATCAAGGGCAACCTTCTTCATTGCTGGTGGGGGTACAAAATTGTACTTCTACTTTGGAAATCAACTTGGCATTTTCTCAGAAATTGTCGGAATAGTTCTACCTTCAAACTCAGCTATACCATTCCTGAGAACATAACCAAAAGATGTTCCAACATCTTACAAAGACACTTACTCAACTATATTCATAGGATCTTTATTCATAATAGCCAGAAACTGGAAACAACCTAGATATCCTTCAAGTGAAGAATGGATAAAGAAAATGTGGTACTTTCTCCACATGGGATAGTATTCAGCTATTAAAAACGACATCATAGATGTTGCCAACAAATGGGTAGAACTTGAGAATATCATCCTGAGGGAGCTAACCCAGTCCTAAAAGAATATGCATAGTATATACCCACTTATAAGCAGATATTATCCATAAAATACAGGTATCCTCCACAGATGCACAGAAGTTAAGAAGGAAGACACAAGTGAATATGCTTGAATTTTACTTAGAAGGGAAAATGAAATAATTATGAGGCAGATGGAGGGAAGGAACTGGGAAGAAGAGGGTAGGGGAAGAGGAATAGATGTGTTCAGGATCAGGTGCAGGGAAGGACAGAAGAGATGGCCAGATGCCCATGAAAATGAGTGGAAATCTTCAGCTAACTGGGTAAGGTGGTAGGGGGCATCTCCAGGATGAGACAAAGACTTGAAATAAGAGAGGGGCCCAAGAATCAATGGGGGTGAACTTACCTGTGAGTCACTACATTGGGAATATGGAATCTGAAGAGGCCATCTCCTATAGGCATACAAGAACCCCCATGGAGAGAGACACCAACTCATCCATAAAACTTTCAACACAAAATTTATCCTGTTTTCAAGAAGTGCAAGTACTGGGGATGGAGCAGAGACTGAGGGAATGGCCAACCAATAACTTGCCCAACTAGAGACCCATTCCGTGTGTAAGTACCAGGCTCTGACACTATTAATTATACTCTGTTATGCTTGCAGATAGGATCACGATGTCCTCTGAAAGGCTCCATGCAGCAGCTGCAGATACAAACATCCACAGCCAAACAGTGGATGCAGCGTGGGGACTCTTAGTAAGAATAGGGAGAAGATGTATTGCAGGCCATGAGGAGTCTTACAAAGACCAACAGAATCAACTTACCTGGACCCTTGGGGCTCTCAGAGTCTGAACCACCAACCAAAGAACACACATGTGATGGACTGGGCTTTCAGGCACATATTTCAGCAAATATGCAGCTTGGTCTTCATGCATGTCCTGAACAGCTGTAGCAGGAGTTATGCCAAAAGCTGTTGCCCAAATGTGGGATATATTCTTTTAGCTAGGCTGCCTTGTCTGGCCTCAGTTGGAAAGGAAACCTAGCCACAGAGATTTGAAGTGTGGGGGGTGGGGGATACACAGAGTCCCCCACCCATTCAGAGAAGAAGGGGAGGTGGTTTTGCAGGAAGGATTATGAGAATGGGTGCCTGTGAGTGGGAGCACTGAGCAGAATGTGAAGTAAATAAGTAAAAATAAAATAATTTTTTTTTAAAAAAAGATAAAATAGATTTTGGTGACTGAAAGCTGTGGAGAAAGAAGCTTTAGAAGGGTCATCTGATTCTGGTTTTGTTTAGCAGGTTGAGTAGTGTTTCTGAGAAGTCAGCCTAGTCTATGATGGTAATATAGACAATGAACAAAATGAGCTATTTTGACATAGGTTTCTAATAGTTTTGTTGGTTACTATGATTGAGGAAATCATCCTACCAGTTGTCCCAGTTCTAAAATCAATATTAAAATAATATCTGTTCCAGTTTTCATGAATGTTAGATTTATTGCTCTACATTTTAGAGCTCATGCTGATGTTCCTGATTAAAGTATCACAACATTCTTTGTTATTTTCATTTTTTTAAAGTGTGGTTCAATTGGGTATGTTTCATTTTTTTCTATGCTTCTGCAAGTGAAATAAGGGAGAATAAAACAAAGACATTAAATGTTACCTAGCTTCATTTTGTGGGCAAACTCTTACAGACAACTGGTAGACCTCTTCACTCTTCCTTGAACAATGCTGCCACTTAGTCTATGCTGAAGGCTGAAAATTTTTAGAGATTTTTTTCCTTTACTCTATGTTTTGTTTCTTTTGTTCTAAACAAATTCAGAGGCCAAAGAGTTGATTTGCTTTTTGTTCTCTTACAGATATGTTAATGTGAGGAAAGAAAGAACAAGAATGATGTTTATTTGAAGATTATTTATTTTTGGTACACTTGGTGTCATTAGTTCGGATTCTGAAGTCATGTTTAGAACTTCAGATGTAAGTGCAAAGCATCAATAACTGAAACCATGGAAATGGATAAATACGGATGTCCTGTAGAGGATGAAAAAGAGAACATGGGATCTTACAATGAATGCATATGTCAAGGAGCTTGTTTTCTTTTCTTTTTTAAATACTTTTAATTTTTAAAAAGTTTTTAATTTTTATTACTTATATTTTTTACAATCCAGTCATTACTTCCTCTCAATCAGCCCTGCAATAGTTCCACATCCCATTCCTCCTCTTCCTGTCTCCAAGTAGATGCCCCTTCCCTGCCAGGCCTCCCCAATCCCTGGGGCCTCAAGTCTCTCAAGCGGAAGTAACATCATCTCTCAATGAGCCTAGACCAGGCAGTTCTCTGCTGTATATGTGTTGGGGGCCTCACACCAGGTAGTGTATGCAGCCTGGTTGGTGGCTCAGTGTCTGAGAGATTTTGAGTGTCTGGATTAGTTGAAACTGCTGGTATTCCTATGGGATTACCCTCTTCCTCAGCTTATTTCAACCTTTCCCTAATTCAGCCAAAGGGGTCCTGATTTCAGTTTATTGGTTGAGTGTAACTCTTGGCCTCTGTCTTAGTCAGCTATTTGTTGGGCCTCTCAGAGGACAGCCATGCTAGCCTCCTGTCCATAAACACACCATAGCATCAGTAATAGAATCAGGCCTTGGAGCCTCCTCTTGACATGGGTCCCAAATTTAGCTGTTCACTAGACCTCCTTTCCCTCAGTCTCGTCTCCATTTTTTGCCCCTGGAGTTCTTTTAGACAGGAACTACTCTCGATCGACTTTCATATGAATACAAAATAAGTAGTACTTTTATTGTTTAAAAATTAACTAGAATACCAAAAGGAAAAAATGTGTGAGAAAAAGAAAACCAACCAACCAAACAAACAAACACACTCAGAGACAAATGTCCTTGAAGAAGCTCTCAAGTAAGTATTTTCAAAAATTTCTTTCAAATATACATAGAGCTTTAAGCCCAAAGTTCAGATAAGTTGGATAAATCACTAAGCACAAAATAAAAAATTAGCACAAAGAAAAAGGTTTGCAGCATTTCAAATGATTTTGTTCACCTTAATTCTGATCCATAGTGCTCTAGTAACACACTTCTCTTACCCATGAAGCTGGGATTGGTTAAGCATTGGGGCTGATGAACAAGGAAGTCAACTAAATTTCTCTAGAATATTACAATTTATCCTAGGTAACATAAGAAAAACAAACCGTTAACATTTACACATGAATCGATTTAATAGATGACATCCTGCATTTATCAGTGTGCCCTGTGACTGCAAAGTAGGAGCTCCGTAGTAGTCAACTGTTCATCTTTATTCCTCGAATTCTTCGTACACTTGAGTACAAAGGAATCAGATGCAAATTCAACACTACAAAAAAACCCCTGTAAACATTTTCCTACGGCAATCAAGGTACATATTCTAGTAAATCAAATTTTCTGCATTAAGTAAGAGTTTAAATGCTGATTTTATGACGGGCTATTTAGGGCACACATCAGGTATGCATGGTTATGGCATAAAATTGATTTACTGAGAAAAAGAGATGTTTGTGTTTTAAACAAAAGGAAAAACATATCTTTGTATAAATGCTCTTGTGCTACAAGTCTATTGTATTATGAAAATTCAAATAATAACAGAGTTTATGAGTTGTCATGAAATATTTATTGTACATATTCTTTCTACAGCATAATAAAATGTTTATTCCAAATTCAGCATATAAAATTTATGCAGTATGATTGAAGCTGCTTGCACAACTCATAAATACAACTTTTTCACGATTATCTTAAGTCCTATATTTTATTAATTTTTATTTATTACTATTTTCAAATGTTTTAATTGCAATACAATTACATCATTTCCCTCCTTCCTCCTTCAAGCCTTTTTTGGCCTCCCTCTCTTCAGCTCCTCCTATGACTCCCTCTTGAGAGGATATACTTTGTTTCTTTGATTATTGTTACATACACAGACACACACACACATATATGCATGTTTATAGTCACATCCATAATAAAACATATCATTTAGGAGTTATGGTGCCACCTTTGGAGTTTTGTTCTTATTTCCCCTGTAGTAACACCTGGAAAACTGTCAGAAAGATATAATTGTATTATGGATAATTAAATTCAAGTTTCAAAGAACCTTTATAACCTGTTCTGAAGACAAAGCTATTACAGGAAGTTTAAATCCAAACAAAGTCTGTCTGAGTCCTGAATCTACCCAGTCCATTTTACTCCACTTAAGAATTAAATCGAGAATTCAAGCATGGACAGATTATTCAGAGTATTTTTAAAAAATTAAAAGCTAATGTGCTCCTTTCAAAACCAATGTTCTAGTGTTGGGAAGAAAGGAGTTTTTGGATGAAGTTGCTTATCTCACAGGGAATTGTTTCTTTAAGCAACCTCTACTATTCACTTTAATTATATAGAATTCTAGGCATTACAACTTTTAAAGCCATGTCATTGCGTCTGTGAAGTGGCTTAATGGGCAAAGGTTCTTTTCATTAACTGTGAAGGCCTGAGTTTGATCAGGTGCTAAATGTTGGAAAGAGAAACAACTCACATTGACTTCTGACATTCAAATATGCTCTGTTGAATGTGCATATGTAAATCTACACACACACACACACACAAACAAACACATAACCTTAGGATACAAATTAGCCAGCATGTAGGATGAAGTCAGATATTTAATTTACAGAATGAAGTGCAGGAGGTTATTCTGACCTACAGTTACTTTCAACACCCAGAGGAAATGTTACATGGAGAGAATTGCATGTTCATTCATTCTGACCAAAGGATATGCTACTGTGTGCATGTACCTTGAAACTATGACACATATGTTAGTAGTAATAGTTTACCAATAGAAATTGTTAATAAAATAAACAAATAAAACTCTTCCTTTCTTAGTAAGAAAAACGACTCAGAGAAAGAAAAAACTATGAGAAAAAGTACTCCAGATGAGCACCCTCTTCCCATGAGTCCTTGGCCTGCCACTGTCAGGTGACTCACCCAGCAGAGTTGCAGAAGCGATAGCTAAATTCATGAAGATAAGTGACTTAATTGATGAGCACTAGAGATGATTGGGTTTTCTCTAGGAAGTTGACTGTTGATTTCTCTAGGAAATCAGACTGTTTGACTGATTTCTGTAAAAAGCCAAGGAATTGGAGTAAGCTACAGTTAAGAGGGGGTCCAAGCTGAGCTGCAATGGGAACCAGTCAGGATCAGTGCTCAGTGCTGAGAACAAGGACAGAAGATCACAGCAACTTTGGAGGACTTTTAGTTTTCCTCCAACCACACAGGCCAGATGATTTCTGTCAAAGTGACTAAATCCCAAAGGCTATAATGCAAACAGTGTCAGAGAAAATTATATAAATAATACAAATAGCCTTTTTTCAATAAAACTTTATTTATAAGAACATGGGGTGAGCTGGATTTATCCCATTTGCCATACTTTGCCAATGTCTTTTCTAGTCACAGAGTAAAATCATAAATGTTAGAGATAGATTCACATTAAATGCATAGTGAGTAAGAGCCAGCTGAATAAACTTCAAGCTGTAGAATTCTGGGCATAGGGACTACCATGTCAAGTATCAATTACACCATGAATGATTTGCTTGAGAATTAATGCAGGAAGAACTGATGCCTGCAGCCAATAAAGTTCTTTCTGGGTCAGAATTCTGTTTTTTTCAGTAAATATTAGCTCTTACTATATAGGAAACTTTATAAAGGTTGATACTTAGAGGACCTGAGTACTATGTCACGGTTTTAGGTAGCTGTTGGTAATTATAGATGTTAAAGATGATCCATATGAAAATATGAAAAATAGAAATTAAGTTATCATAGAATAAAATAGTATGGATATGACATTAATTTCCCGATATACCAATCACTGTTTCTGTTATACTTAGTATCAACAAATAGGAGCTTGTTAGTAAATGCTAAAGCTTCTTAGTTCTTATTATTGCATCATGCCATTTTTGCCATATTAGTAAAGATTGGCACTTCTCAACCAACTTTATTATTCTCAACTTTATTTGGTAAAGACAGGCACTTTCTGTGAATTTCTTCCAGCTTAGAAATTCAACTTTATTTATTTTAAACTGTTAACAGTATGTTTTAATGTAAATGGGATTACATTTCATTTTAGGACTTTGAAAAATTGATATAAGCATATTTTCATGAACTACCATCAATTCAAGCAACATTGCAGATGAATCTAAAGGACCACATCAGGCTAAGGCATTAGCTGCCTGTGTCAGCCATGAAGAAAATGGGGCTGAGGCTGAATCTGTACGTTTCGTAAGGAATTGCAGCAGTCAGACTCAAAGAGCAATTCCTGATCCTCTAGTTTCATCTGTATGAACAAAGTAAAAAATGACTATTAGTGATTGATTTCTTTGTGGGTAAAGGATAAGAAATAGCTGGTATTTCATAAATCTCAAAGCAAAGATGATGATATTTGACAATGGCAAATCTTTATAAACTTACAAAGTTCCAGTCAGTGAAATTTGTCTTGTGGTAACTCCTAATTGCTTCATTCTAAAAGCTAATATGCTTATGTAATGGGCCCCAAGAATTAAAGACCACCAAGGGGGAACACCAAAGGTCCCTGGCTTACCTGCCAGAAGTAAGACTAAGGATTCAGATTAATGAGAAAACGAGGTGAATCTACATATTAGGAGTTTTCAGATAAGGAAAGGCTTAGTATCTGAGTGAAAATTCAAACTTCTGTCATTTGAATCAGCAGACATCGGCTATCTCATTAATTGAAATAGCCAACCTGAAGCAATAAAAGGAACTCTTCATCCTTCAGGTTGCTTTTGCAATACCAAATCCAAATCCAAGATCCAAATGCAATACCAAATTCTTATTTTGTAGTAGATGGAATGGGGCACAGATCTGAACATTTTCTATCCCAGGCTTAACTTCCAATTTAAAAGAGGTTGTGGAGGACAGAGTTCTTTGTTTTATCGTAATAATAGTTCATTGTTATTATGGATGTCTAGGACCTTTGTAAATATGGTAGATTGCTGGGGTTAGTTCCAAAAATTGTTTTATAACGAAGAAAACCTGAATTAAAGAGTATTCAACTTATGGCATAACTGTATCATACGTGGTTTCCACTTATAATTTCAGGCAAAATATTGGGACTGATAAAGGACAGTCTGTCTACTCTAATCCAAATCCAAGGCCCTGACATGATCTGAGGCAGCAAATGTTGCCCCACTCAGGGCACAGCTCCGGGAGCTACTCTTGTGATCTTATAAATGGATATCACTGTGGCTCTAACAAGGGAAATGCAAACACAATGAATACTCCTTCCTTTTTATATTTCAGGTAAGAAATGGGGCAAGGTTCCTGGAAGTACATGACCTAAAAAAGGAATCTTAAAATCATTTTAAATGCAGAATTTCGAATGAACCTTAATCCCACTTTCCCATCACCCCTCAGATTCAGAGAAACGCATCCTCTCCCCACAAAATGACATTCTGAGAACTACTTTCATGAATAAGCAGCGTGGCTGGAGCAGAAATCAGTTATTGGAAAGATTTGTTTGGTGCCACGACAAAACCACAAATTCAGACAGCATAAACATTTATCTTCTGTAATGTATACCAATAATGATCCTTTACTCTCAGATAGGAGCCAAGCAAACCAGGAATCAGAATGCCAAAATGATAAGAAAGATATCTAATCTTATAAGAATGTATTTCAAAAACTTTAAAGAAGATATGACAATCGAAAAGGTCAGGCAAATGAGCAACTATTACATCACTGTGGTGGACAAAGAGACAAGAGAACCCTGTCCTCATAAAGCTCCAATGCTAAAGAGTGAAAGTTCTGGGGAATGGAGAGATCGCTCACCAGGGAGGAAAACTGCTCTTCCAGGGGACTTTGATTCAAGTCACAACACCCAATGGCAATTCAAAGCCATCATCCATGACTGTAGTTCCTCTTCTGAGGTCCTCTTCTGCTATTTCCCATCCATGACTGTAGTCCCTCTTCTGAGGTCCTCTTCTGATATTTCTCAGCACCAGATATACATGTGGTGTATGGGCGTACTTGCAAACAAAACATCCATACATCTTAAAGACAAATATGTTTTTTTAAAAAGGCTTTATATTTTGTTATCAATGGCAACGTTCTAAACATTTCCTTAATAATTTTGTTACACACCATATCTAGGATGTAATAGTTATCCCACCTGAAAAATTCATATATTTTAGGCCTCATATTTATCAGTAAATAAAAATATCCTTTGCATCACTATGGTCACAGGGCAGTCTTTGAGACAGCTTTGAAGGGCATAAAATCATAAATGTAATTTATAGTCTTGTATAGAAAAGGGGATGCGGACTATTGGAAGTAAATTCTAGTAAGGGTTGAGTGTATCCCTGGAGGCAGACAAAGAGAGAACTCCCTAGTTTTCCCCTGGCTACTGTTGGATGCCTCCTGTGTATGCTCTGACTCTATGGAGTGCCCACATACTGTTGGAAGCATGACTTTAAAATACAGAGAGACCGCTCAGAGAGAGAGAATATGAGTTTATTTTTCAATATGTAAGTAAATTATATCATCCTTTTTTTTTTTAGATCCATAAGGAAACGGAATATGCTCTGTGCAAGTTTCAAGTTTTTTATGTAATCATGATACTTGTGCTTGAGGCAAGGACTCAGACAATGTACTCAGGCAACATTTTATGAACATCAGAACTTCAGTACAATATTTGTATTTGTATCACATTAGCCCTTATAGAAGTATGCGTACACAGTAATCAAATATTCCGTGCCTGAGATTTTACTCTGTAGTAGAAGTCAGCGTCTCATTGTGAGGAGTCCACTAGCAAGGTCAGGACTGGCAGGCACTCAGCTTCTTTCTCAACATTCGGACTCAACTCTGCTATTGTATCATATAAACTGCCTTAGATAAAACACAAAATTTGACTCCTGTTATCATCTTAAAATAGTAGTCACAAGAACAGACTGAAAAGCCACGGTTCGCTGGCCTCTCTGTTCATAGGAATTCCACAGAGCTAGTAAAGTTTCTATACAGACATCATGAAAAAATATTATTTAAAATAAGGCAGAAATAAAGGTAACCAATATATATATGAGTTTATTTTATATGAAATAAATGAATAAAATGAATAAAATACCAACTATATGTTTGTGATAACATCACAATATCAGTCAATTTAGATTTTGTGGAACAGAGAAAATGTATTCCTATATACATATATGCTACTAATTTTATCATATGCAGAAAATACCCATAATACAAATATTTAATGAGAATTAAAAAATACTGACAGTAGATATTTTCTTCCTTACTCTTTTTTCCCTGTTATGCAAAACTTCTTCAATTAGAAAATATTACCTTGGTAATCAAAAATATGTTCTTAATTAATGTAAACCTGACACAAACCTAACTTAACAAAACAACTAATTAAACTGTTCATTGTTTGGTGACTGAAATTCTCTGTAAATTAGAACAAATGGTCAGGAACTAATAAAATATATGACAGTAAAGGTGTAGCACAAAACAAGCTAAATTACTGCATGTAAATCTGACATGGAGTTAAGCTGTAATCTTTCCTCAAAGTCCATCTGTAAAATTCATGCAATAGCAACAAAACTGAAAACTTTTCTTGAACATTGACTGGGAATAAAAAAGTCCAAGACTCCTTTGAAAGGAAAGATTTTGTTCTTATCATATTGTATATTTACAGTGATTAGAAAAGATACCCACACTCCTGTCACAGGCGTGGGCTAAGACAGAAAGGATGGGTGTCGAAGTCTCAGACAGACAGTGGCCACAAATAAGCTCACATAGCAATGCTTATATGTATCAAAACCTTCCCCTAATGAATAAAGATTTCAAGGAACCAGTTACAGAGAACAAGGAGGGATTTCCGGCTCAGAGAGAGGAAGAGAAGAGGCAGGAGAAGACGATGGGAGAGAGCGTGAAGACACAATGTGGGTAGAAAGGGGCCCCCAGTTTAGGTGGTGGATTCGCGGGAATGTGCCACCAGAGGATTTATTATTTAAATAACTTACAAAATTAGGGTGCTCGTTTCTGCACCCAGCGATTGTGTTACCTGTAGATGCTAAACTAAGATTGCGTGGTATTTTCCTTCACGCTGGGACTCAACTGAGTTATTGAGAAAGGTACTGCGGGAAGGGCAGCCCAGCCAGCCATATGAATTTGGAAGCGTGGGGCATGCATGGCAACTGACACACGGGGTGGAGAGATCCCAGAGCTCCAAGTCAGAGCAGAATCTGCCTTGTTGAGAACAAACAGGCTGGCATGTCCACTGGTGCCTTGCTGGAGGTAGCATGGATTGTATATATATATATATATATATATATATATATATATATATATATATATTTCACACAACACTTATACTAGATGGAAGAGATGTCAAGGTCAACACCATCAGAAGAGATAAAGAATGCTACCACTATTAGTAAGAGCATGGATTTGGGGAACACCTCAAGAGGACATCATGATTATAGTAGTGAACCAAATAATGAGGCTCCAAACTTCAGTGACTAAATATCAGAAGCATGAAAAAAGTCAGGCAAGTCCTGATACAACAATCTTGACGGGCGTAAGTACTCCACCTTCTGTTTTGGATGGTCTTCCAAAGCAAAATTCAGGCAGACAAATTATGAGTTAAATTATGCCACAAATAAATTATATTTACCAAGTGTTATTATGACATATTCCAAACAAAGGATATTTATTTTCAGTAGCAGTAACAAGTAGAACCTTTTTTTAAATAAAATGAATCATATTGTAAGACGAAAAGAAAGTCTTAAAAATAAAATAAAATATAAAATTCATTATATTTTTAACTGTTCTTAGTAGATTAAAACCATAAACCGATCACAAGCAAAACACAAAAATATGCAAATATATAAAACCCGCAGTACATATTTTTGGATGAATTTTATGTAAAGAAGAAATCAGAGAAAATAAAAATGGAAGTCTAGAATTCAGAGGAAAAGATAGCCCAATTGACCTTGGATGTAGTGCTGAGCGTTCCAGGACAATTTAGAACTAGAGATGACTACATTAAAAACAGAAAAAAAAAATTACAAATAGGTCATCTAATGATTTGCCTTGAGCTTCTAGAAAATAAAGTCAAACCAAACATAGTAGGTGACAAAAAAAATAATAATTAGTCAAGGTATTGATTGATCAGACCAAAAGTACACATAAAATCAATTAACTTAGTCTATAATTCAGAAAGGGGAGCCCATGACCCTTTGTATTCATGACTGGTAACTCACTGAGAGTAGATTGTACACACTTAATGACTTTGAGTGTCCTTCAAACCTTAGCCACCTACACTGGCTAGTGCTGGGGATTATATTAACTTTCTGGTTCTTAAGTCACTTTTCCAAACAAAACATAGGAAGTCTATGGAGAAAGCAAAGGGAAGAAAGATGTATGAGCATCATGAAATACATCTATATGACAGAGACTCAGCTCTACTCATGATGGTCATGTTACTTATGACTAGCAACCATATCACATGGAAAATATAGACTGGCAATCACCTTAATTGGAACAACTGGGTAAGTTTTCAGAGACTTCAGCTCTGATTATTTCTCCTTCAAAAACTCCCATTGAATGAAAATGACACCACAATGCCAGAATGCATAAAAAGTAATAGACTCAAAAAATGACTCTCCAGAGACTATTAAAAATCCATAAACATTTCTACAGAAAATGAACCATTTGAAAATCGGCCTTCATAAAACATTTTTATGAGATTCTCTATATCAACTTATGATTTTAAATTAAACTGCCTTATCAAGACTGAGGGATTATCTCTAAAACATTTGTTTTGTCTTTTGGTAAAAGAGAGAAAAAAAGAAGATGCCCTGATCTCTAGTGTGACGTTTATCAGGCTGACTACATTTAGGAGATAATCCATGAGTGACATCTTTTTACTTCATTCCATTCCAAATGGGAAAATGAAACAGAGACAATCAATGGTCAAATTCAATAGATCATGAAACAAAGTCAGAAACATTAAGTGACTTTTGGTTTCATTTTCTCTAAAAATCAGAACCATTTTTCCAGAATTAGAAGATGGAAACAATACATTTGATGAGTGTAGAAGGAATATAAAACCTACTAGACATCCCTCACTGTTTTCAGTCAGACTATTTTTTTTCTCATTTATCCCTACAACTGATATAACACAAGGTGCTAATGGGTTAACAAAAATATTTACTTAGCTATTAAATAAAATGTGTCAAATATTCAACATGGACAACTGGAAACTGATGCTTTATAAATAAAATAGACCTTGCTATTCTAAATTGATAGAAAATTTAGCTAGCAACTATATTTCTTGGGACAAATGATGTACATATCAATATTTACCTCATTATTTTTCTCCTACAGAATTTATGTATTGTGTTTTATACAATATAGATTGCATGTTTTAGTAATATTGTTTGAATTAAAGTTCACTAGGTAATTTGTTTAGATCGACTCATACAATTACTGCACACTTTTATTTTGGTAATTTTGTTAAAATGTATGTATATATATATACTAGGATTCTACTCAAATATTGGGGAAAAAAGCACCTGATTTTTTACATTCTTTGTATAGGAGAGTTATCTCTACAGAGGTGGGCTTTTGGTAAATTCTACAAATAAACAATAAAAAGGGTTTAAATTTTTATAGTCTTCTAAATAATCCTTTGTTAACAATCTTTTAGTACCATCTCACTGCTTCTGAAGTATTTTTGAAATTTCCTATGTTTATGAGACCAGCTGAAGATCTTGTAAATTTTATAACCGTCACCTATCCCAGGATGTGTGATAAAGGTGCAACTTTTCAACGATAAGGGAAAGTCACTCAAAGGTTCCCTATTTGTCATCCTGAAAATATAATGGAACTGTTTTTTCCTCTTCAGCACCTTTTGCCTATGTTTGCTGGTAGGAAAATGAGCAGGCTAGCAGAAAACGGCTCAAAAACAGGAGGGACCCCAAAAGTCTCACCCTTAGATAAGAAGATATTAGGAACTGATAGCTTCAGGGAGAGAAAGAGTCATTTTTTTTCAAGGATGCAGCCCCTGAAATGCTACCCATGCTTCTTGTAAGTATAACAACACCTATGTTCACAGAGCCCACCCTGTGTGGACAGTGAGCTAAGATAAAGCTGTAAATGAAAATGGGAGGGAGAGGAGGTGGAGGAAATAGAGGAGGTAGGAGATGGAGGAACAGATTTGACCAATGTATGTAGGATATATAGAATTCTCAATTATCTAAATTAATAAATAAGTGAACAAATAAATAAACCAATTCACATTTAGAAAAATAAAGAGAATTTGAAAAACTGCTGTTATATATGTTAAGCAATCCTTTTGTAGAACAAGTCTTTCCAATTAGAGCCCAGAATGGGAGGAAGGAGGAGGAGGGGGAGGAGGGAGGAGAGGGGAAGGAGGAGGAGAAGGAGGAGTGGGGAGGAGGAGGGGAGGAGGGAGGAGAGGGGAAGGAGGAGGAGGGGGAGGAAGAGAAGGAGAAGAGAGGGAGAAGAGAAGGAGAAGAAGAGGAGGAGGAGGAAGGAGAATTATTTTTAAAATGGACTATTTACAAAAAAAAGCAGCTGTAAAGAATCAGTCTTTTGGAGCCCATGTTGCCTCCCCCGTTTCTCTGGATTACATTTATTGTGTAAGGTTAGTGACACTATATGAAACATTAGCAAATGCCTTTGTCACAAACCTCCATTTCCTCCCTCTTCAGAAGATGCAGCCTAAACCCTGATGTCAGGCTGGTGTCTTTGGTGAACTGTTTCCTGTTCTGTGACTCCCATGGGCTCCTATCTTCCATCCTTTAACCCAAGGTTGACACATGCAGATTGGACAGTAGAGCTTCTTCTCCTTCTCTGTGCTTACTCCAGATCAAAACTAAAGGGACACACTATTTTCCTGCTGAAGCATCGTCTGTTCCTCTCAGGCCTCGAAATCCACCCATTGCTGATGTTTGCTTCTCGTGCATCCTAGAGATCACACACAATTGTCACGATTGTCTGCTTTCCTTGTGTTCTGAAGCTTCGGCGTAGGGAAGGGGTGAACTAGAGTTCTTGTTTTACCATTAACTAGCTCCCGACTTTAAACAAATTGCTTATCGACTCTAACCCTCTCTGCCTTCTTCTAAAATCCAAAATGGGATATTAATGAAAATACAATTAAATAATCCATGTAAAGCAATTAACTGAGTCCCTGCTAGAATAAGTGTACTATCTATACTAATTGAAAATAGTAATGGATTTTCTTCTCCACTTAGCGTTCTTAAAGAGAATAATAAAATCTGCTATTTCCCCATATTTAGACAACATAATGAACTAACTCATATTTCTGACTTATTTTTATGCTTGTATTGAAAAATAACAGATAAACCCGCCACCCCCTCTATTACCATCTTCTCATTTGCTTATTCACGTATGAAATTGGTTAGGCAAACAATTCATGCCCTCTCCCGCCTTAACACAATTTCAGGCATTTTGACATCCCTTATGTATCTTATAATATTTGTTTGCTGTGTCATGGCAAGCTCTACATAAAAAGTATGACACCGTTTAATTTTATTTTATTTATTAATTTAGGGTTGTGTTTTGTGTGTGTGTGTGTGTGTGTGTGTGTGTGTGTTTGTGTGTATGTCTGTGTGTCTATGTGTATCTGTGTATGCATGTGTGTGTGTATGTCTGTGTGCATATGTGTATATTTGTGTATGTCTGTGTATCTATGTGTATTTGTGTATGTGCATATGTGTGTATGTCTGTGTGTCTATGTGTATCTCTGTATCTGTGTGTGTTTCTGTGTGTATGTATGTGTGTCTATGTGTATCTGTGTATGTGTATGTGTGTGTATGTCTGTGTCTATGTGTATCTGTGTGTGCATATATGTGTGTATATGTCTGTCTATGTGTATCTGTATGTGCATGTATATGTGTGTGTATGTCTGTGTGTCTGTGTATCTATGTACGTGCATCTGTATGCCTGTTTGTCTGTGTATATCTATGTATTGTGTCTGTGTGTATGTTTGTGTGTCTATGGGTGTCTGCATGCGTGTATGTGTTTCTGTGTCTGTGGATTTGTGTATGTGTGTGTTTGTGTGTATGTATGTCTATGTGTGTCTCTGTATGTGTATGTGTTTATGCAGCTCTTAAATGTTATTCAGTCAATTAAAGATAACTGATAGTTTAGATGACATCCTCAAATAAAAAGGAAAAAATCGATTTAGTAATCAAGAAGTGACAATTTGAGAGAGGAAGGAGGGAAAGAGGGGAGAGAGAGAGAGAGAGACAGAGACAGAGACAGAGACAGAGACAGAGACAGAGACAGAGACAGAGACAGAGAATGAGAGAAACTTCTGTGTTAACCAAATCAGGTTTTACTCTGTTTGAGCCATTACCTGTTTGCTGGGTGCTGCTTCATAACCCGAGCTAGCAGGCCTGCAACCTTTAGGGGATTCATCCCTGCCCATTGTCCACATCTCTATAGAAATAGTTGGATCACTGAAAGCTACCTCCACAGCCTAGCTTTTCGTGGGATGTGGAAATATAACGTGGAGATTTAACACAGGATCTCATGCCTACCTAAAAATCAATTTAAACATGAAACCACTTCCTCATCCTTGAAAGCAATTATTTTTATTTTTATCTTCTAAAATATTTTTTAATCTTTTCTCATGCATTACGTCTCTACAGCATCCTCTCTCCACACTCCACTCCTTGTGCTCCCCCCAACTTCCCCATTCCCCAGATCCAAGACTCCTCTCTTACTCTTTAGAAAATAGAAAGCTTCCGAGTGGCATCAACTGAAAACAGAACAAGATGCTACGAGATAGGTAAAAACCCTCATGTCAAGTCCAGATGAGGTAACCCAGTAGAGCTCATAGTCCCCAAAGCAGACAAAATGTTGGGGACACCCCGACTCTCACCAACACCCCAAACTAAACAACCACAGCCTGTACTGAAAGGACGTGGTGTGGATCCATCCAGGCTCTGTGATATTTGTTGCTAAATATTGTTTTGTGTTTGTATGGAAAAACAATAGGCTTTGAAATGTACTCATTAATCTTTAGTTATTGCTTTTCAAATAGTTTCTTAACCTATAAGCCAGACTGGTTTAGAATGCACTGTTTAGCTCAGGATGGCCTCAACATCCTGGCAATCTTGTTGCCTCTGCTTCCTGAGGTCTGGATTGTCGGCATGAGCATCTCTACCAACTGCATTTTTATTGTGGTTGCTATTTTAGAAATGGAGTTTGGGTTATTATAGATGTGAAGTGTTTTAAGTAAGCGATAAGTAGCTCCTAGGACTTCAGCATTTACTCTCCTCTAGAGTCTTGTCCTGTAGTCGTGTCTTCCCATCCTCTACCCAAAGTACCTGCTATATTCCTTGACATACAATGCCAAAACCTTACTGCCAGACTCCTTCTCTACACCTAGATATGGAACGTTATCCCCATAAATGCAACAGTTATCTTTCTGCTAAAACTTTGTTTTTGTATTTGGTGCCACTTATTCCAAGATAAAAAATGAAATACAAAAAAGTCTCTGTGAATTTACTGAAAATATTGTCATCAAGGGACTTAGGATTCCAACTGGCATCCTCAAATTTGCCACCTCAGACCTTTCCTAGTTGAGCTTTGGAAGAAAGTCCATTGATTACAAATCAGCTGTTCTTGCATCATGCCACATCAATCAACACAATATGATGTGATCTGACATCATTAGAAATGCCTGCCTGCTTCCCTAGACCATATGCTCAAATTAGTAAGCCTACCCACAGATGCTTTCTGCCCTTTCCACAGACCCAAGCTTATTTCAAACCACTACCTTACATATTCTTTAAGAAACAAAAACTATTCTATTCTCTTAACATTTTAGTATCAATTATATTGCTGATGTTATGTTTTTTGCCCAGAGAGTTGTTCATAAGAGACATGCTCACACACACACACACACACACACACACACACACACACACACAGAGACACACACACACACACACATACACACACACACACACACACACACACACACAAATGCTGGAACATCTTGACTGAGCTGATGACATGACAACATTGCAGTGTTCACCAGCGGGAGCTGGCTGCAGTTCAGAAATGGACCCAAGACAGTCGAAGCAGAATACAAAAGGAGCTGGATCTTCAGTGCTGTGACTGCTTTGTGTAAACCAGCTGGCCTTCCTTTAAATTATCTAAATCTCATATATTGTCAGCACCAGAAAAAGGCAATCAGCACAAGTAGGAAAGATGGTATGTGACATGATACTGAACAGCCTGCAGAAGCAGGCACTGTGGACATCAGGCCTGTTGATCACCACGTGCAGGACCCCCACTCAGTGGGTGCAATCCCAGGCATTGGTTAGTTTGTACTCCCTGGGCCTTTGTTCCATCTAATGAACAATGAATGGGAGGTCAGAGGTGTGGAGGGTCTGCACAATTGAACAGCTATAAGTTAGAAAGGTCAGCATACAATTTCTACAAAACAGAAACCAATATAATGTCATGAAATGATTATAAAATTACTCTACAAAAGTCATTTAATGAATATTTGAAAGCTTGGTTTTTGCACTTTTTGAAGTCTGCACACTTCCAGGGGTTTTCATCTCATTTTAAGGAAACTCACAGACTGCTGAGAAGGCACCGAGTGGCCCTGCACATAGTATTTTCAGTTCAGCAAAGCAACATGATGCTCCAGAAATCTTGCAAGATAGTCCTTTCCCCTGAGACTTACAACTTCAATTTTGCAAACTCTAGAAATTCCTAAGTTTTGATAAAAGTTCAAGTAAGCATCCTCTAAGCTTCAGAATGTATCTGGACGCTGCTAATGCTGCATTGTGCTTTTTTAAATCACCCAGCACTAATTACCTTAATATTTTGAGATAACAAATACTGATCTGTTATCTTTCCTGGGGAAAAATCTGAGATTCCCATAAGAAATAGAATTTTATTAATATCCTAGAGGATCTTGAAACATGGGATATTGTAATGTCAGCACATCTTTACATCCTGTTTGGGCAGAGAAATTAACTCTCTGGCATTACTGACCCAACAGGGGAGTTTGTGAAGTTTTCTGATGAGAGAAATATATAGCTGAAATGAAAGTTTTAGAATTTTTTCCTTATCTCTTATGAATTTGGTATAGCATCTCTAGGTTACCAGTAAAGTGAAAACCACCATGTGAACTTTTAAAAAAATTAGTTAGATATATTCTTTATTTATATTTCAAATGTTGTCCCCTTTCCTGGTCCCCCCTCCCCCAAAAATCTCATAAGCCATCTCCCTTTCCCCAATCAACCCTCTCCTGCTTCCCTGTCCTGGTATTCCTCTACACTACAGCATCAAGTCTTTCCAGGATCAAGGGCCTCTCCTCCTTTTGGTGTCTAGCAAGACTGTACTCTGTTGCCTTTGTGTCTGGAGCCATGGGTAACTCCATGTGTACTCTTTGTTGATGGTTTTGTCCCTGGGAGCTCTGGGAGTACTGGGTGACTCATACCTTTTCAATAGGTAAATGAAGCAAATAGGATCCTGAGACCATTGTTTGTGTAATCCTAAGCTTACTGAGCAACTTCATTCCTTATAGCTAGAAAATGCAACTCTTTGTTGATAACATCAGAGATTGGGAAGTTTGTGCTTTTGTTTATTAGCTAAACATTCCTATGAAAGATATCCTTCTCCTGTCCCTCTATAGGAAGTGTCCATGATAATTACAGTGCTGAATATATCACAACTGATTCAGATAACTGTATGTCTTATGAAATTCTAATGTTTGTTAAAAGGATCATTTGATGTTATCAACTAAAATATTTAAGGTAAAATAAAATTAGGGTAAAATTTTAGCTTTGAAATGGTCAGTCCCCATTCTAATATTACTAGTTCTCCAAGAAAACTTTCAAGATATGACTAAGATATCATATCAGGGTTGTTCATAAACTTTCTCCAAAAGGATGTTCAGCTGTGGGTAAACACTAGCTAAATTTTCTTTGAAAAAAACCACCTAACTTATCTTTGATTTATGTGTGTAAGAGTGCTGTGCCTTCATGTCTGTGAACCACAAGAGTGCCTGGCGCATGCATGGAGATCAGACGAAGGCCTTTGAACCCTTGAGACTGGAGTTACATAGAGTGTGCACTGTCAGGGCACTGGGAACTGAACCTGGGTCTTCTGGTAGAGCAACCACTACTCTTAACCGGTGAGTCATCTATCTAGCCCTTTCGCTCCCCTTTATAAAACAAATATATATTACTTCTTTATGTTGGTTTTATATGTTTGTTTTCTAAGATAGAGGTTACCTTGCTAAAGCTTGCCTGAAAATCACTCTGTAGTTTAGGATGCTGTTGAACGCTTGATCCTCTGCTTTAACCTATAAGTTCTGAGACTATTGGTTTTTGACACTCCACATCTCTCTTTATATTTATTGTCATAGTTGCAATGCTATCTTCATTATCTTTTTCCATTGTTATCCACTTTGAGGATAGATTTATCTGAAGTCCTGTTTGGTGGGTTTTTTTATTATGATAGGTTAGTGCATGGAGAATCAGGGGAAGGGAATATTATCTGGCTTTCTCACCTTTTTAATCCCACAGGACCACAGCATCAAGGATGGGCCTGCACACATTCCACACCAGTCTTCTTGTCTTAGTTAATCCCATCCAGGAAAGCATCAACTGGGAACATTTTACTTACTTTCTAGGCAAATCTAATAAATTTGATAGCCAAGATTAACAAGGAAAAATGTTATGTACCTGAATTTTTTTGTTATTGCAGTTCCTGAATGCGTTTGATGAATTTATCATAATTCTTTTAAATTTAGTATCCAAAATAATCAGAAATATCATGAGAGTCATCACTCAATGACCCAAGGAGGATCCAGCTAGCTGCACCTTGCTGATCTGACCACTTAGTATATGGAATCGTACTCATTCCTTGGAACAATCCCATAAGGCAGCCATCTTTATTTACTAAATGATTAAAGGTTATAAAACTTAAGTGAACAAAACAATGTAATTTGGTTAGTGAACAGTGATGCTGGATGGATTAAAATCTTAGTCTCTCGTACTCTTGTACTAACTCTCATCAGCATCAATTATCCTCTCTTCCCTATTCATGGGTCTTTGGGAAATGCCTGCTTGGAGTCATAATACACTGATGATAGTCCATAGCCCGGGTGAAAAGAACTCAAATGTGTTTTTTAAAAATCATGACTTCATTATTTTTTCACCATTCAACTTAATTTCTAATACTAATTTCCATATTTTAGCATAGTGGAAAGGGTCTCCAGGTATTCACCTGCCATAATAGGTTGAATATATGAATATTTCTGTCTCATGTGGAAATAAATATATCTGGTGAATCTCTTTCTCACATGGAGAAAGCTGAGATGATGCCTTCACAGAACTCTGAGGACAGGATCACCATCCTTCACTCTGCCTCATTTCTCTTCTTTTGCTCATTTTTCTTCCTAAATAATCTAATCCAGCTATGGCCAAGTTAAGGAATCAAATGTAGGATGAATAGAGTCTAATTTGTCTGTGTTGTAGCTCATTCTTATCCACTCTGAAGATGAAATACATTGATCATAAAGGCATCCCTTTCCAGTTATCACAAATCCTCCGAAGGTTTTTCAGCAGCACAACATGATTTGAATAACAAAGACATTTTAGGAAGGCATTACCAAACCCAAATTATCTTCCTACATTTCTTGTATTCAAAGTAGTTATCTCTTTTCCTCGAGTGTGAACTGGATTTGATGACTATCTTATAATGTAAAGGAGTTAACAATAACTGTAGTAAAGAAATATCTCAGAAATAGTTTATCTAGTTGAGCAATCAGGGCTAAAAATTTCTGGTGGAGAAAAGGAATACTCATTTCTGATATTCTTCCAAAATTACATTTAAAAAAGCCATTGGATAAACTAAAAGAACTGCCTAAAAGAAAACTGTTCTTCGAAACTATCAAGATCACAAAGAATGGAAAACTGCACATGTAATAGGTCGGAGAACCTAAAGTTTGAAACTAGGAGGACTTAGATATCAGAGGCTACTACTGTCAGAACAGAAAAGGGGACATTGGTGATAAAAAGCAGGAATCCATAAAAATTTTCTGGTTCACTTGAGAACATTGAATCATTGTTAACTTCTTCATTTTGACAAATTTATTATGTTTGGGTGATGTTAGCATTAGCAGAAGTTGAGTAGAGGGTGTACAAAAAAGGCTCTGCATGCTTTCCCTACAACTTTTGTGTAGAGAAGGATGCAGAGTGTAGTCTCTGGGCAATCTTTGTCCCAAGCTGTAAAATTGACACTGGTATATACTCAGCAAAGAAGATCTGAACCAGTGCACTCAGGTGTCAGTCCTACTTCATTATTTGTCAGCATATTCTAGAAATAGTAATTTATGAAGATGAATACAGAGACAATACATTATCTTATTAAAAACCTAAAACATTTAATGAAGATATTGTGAAAATAAATCTTGCATTCCAACAAGAGATATCTTTCTTGTCTTATGATAATATACTGAAAATAATTTGCATTTTTCCTTTTCAAAATAAACATATCAGAATTCTCACATTTTAATTGGAAGTTATGAAACAGATGCTGTTTATAGAACTCCATACTCTGGAGAGAAACACATTCCTCTGTCAATGAATTTACTTAGGAAAAGAATGCACCTAACAAAAATACCTATATCTGTTGGTTTACAATGTATATCTAATGATATAATTTGATGATGGATCTTCCTAATAAAAGATAAAGTGCCTTGGAGCATATGAAAGTATATGAAGCTATGGGGCTAGAGAAATTGCTCAGTGGTAAAGAGTGCATACTGCTCTTAGAGCACCCTGGAATTCAGAGCTCCGCACTCACTGGCTGCTCACTACGACCTCCATTTAACTCAGCGAATCGCATCCCCTCCTTGGGTCCTAGTTGACAATGTGTGTACATATAAGAACCAACATTCAGATACACATAGTTAGAAAAATAAAATATTTGACATATTTTAAAAAAGGACATTTTCTTGAAAGAATAGCAGATGAAAATGAGATAACTCATTTTCAACTCAAAACCTCCCAGTCAGAAATCTACAAAATATTTGCATTATTATTGCATAAGCATGAAATACGAATCTCAAGATTTCACAAATGCAGTCAATCTGTACTTCTTCCAGTTGGATCTATGATTTTTTTTTTTTTTTTACCACTTGACTTTGCCAATAATGACACTTATTAAGCTTGCCAACAATGTCTCAATAAACACGACTTACAAGCAAACTTGGAAATAATTCCAACAGTTTGAGTCAGTATTTTCACAATGATACCATGTACTAGTTACATTGCAAGCACAAATTTTTAATAACATTTAAAAGTTTCTAATACCACTGATAAATAGAACAGAATATTTTCTTTTTATATTCGATATATTTTTATTTACATTTCAAATGATTTCCCCTTCCTGGATCCCCCTCCCCGAAAGTCCCATAAGCCCTCTTCCTTCCCCCTGTTCCACAATCACCCCCTTCCCCTTTCCCTGTCCTGGTATTCCCCTATACTGCTGCACTGAGTTTTTTCAGGACCTGAGGCCTCTCCTTCCTTCTTCTTGGGCATCATTTGATGGTGTGAATTGTTTCTCAGGTATTCTGAACTTCTGGGCTAATATCTGCTTATCAGTGAGTGCATACCATGTGTGTTCTTTTGTTTTTGGGTCGCCTCACTCAGGATGACATTCTCCAGTTCTACCCACTTGCATAATAATTTCATGCATTCATTGTTTTTAATAGCTGAGTATTATTCCATAGTGTAAATATACCACATTTTCTGTATCCATTCCTCCTTTGAGAATATTTTCTTAAAATGTGTGTACTCCTTCACTCCACTCATGTTAATTTCATGCATTTGTGTCTGTTACATAGAATTCAAGTATAGCTCTGGCTAGTATCCATGGATGCCTTGTGGAGGTGTTTACAATCATTTAATTATTTTCATATGGGCTTTGATTTTAATGGAAAAATTGCCACTATGAAAAGAAAAACCACCATCAAATCAACAAAATACCACTTTTGACTCCCACCCTGGCCTGTTCTCTTCCAAGTTCACAGAAGATTCTTTTCTCCACACTGAACCTGAGGCGATTTATAACGAGTGGGGGAAAATGAGCAGTTATAATGCTTATGTTATTCTTCTCCTTCTCCTTCTCCTCCTCCCCCAGACACTCTTCCTCCTCCAGTTTTTCTTCAACACTTCCTTCTCCTCTGCTTGATAGAAAACATGAAAAGTAGACATGGGAATTTGATCTTTGGAACCCACACACAAAGAACCGTGGTCACACACACCTCTAACTCCTGCACTGTCAGAAGCTAAGATAGGAGACTAGACCGGACCTGGTCACCACCATCTAATGCAGGGGAACACCCTGTCCCAGGGAATAAAGCAGAGGGTAAGAGAACAGAGGTTCTGACACCTTCCTCTGGCCTCTGTAAGTGAACTCACATAAACCACATAAACACTCAGGAGAAAGAGGGAGAGAGCAGAGTCAGGAGAGATAGAAAGGGAGAAAGGCAGAGAAAGAAGACAGAAATTAACAAGGGAGACAAAACAAAGTCTGAACCTAGGTATGTACCACTTCAAATTCATTGCCTGACTCAAATGCCTGAAATGACATGTAAATATCAGGGATAATAATTTACTGGGATTCTTCCCAAATTTAAAAGTCTCCCATATGTTCAATTTAAGTGTTGCAGCTATCAAAAAACAAAAGAATTTACCCTGTAAGGTGATGATGTGAATTTTATTGCTTGTACTTATTTCTATTTTAGATGAATAATTAACCAGTATAAAATTATTTAAGGAGTAAACTCTGTCATGAGGCAGACCCACCTGGGCTGAATCACAAAGTCACCTGGTTTTGAATTTGCAGGACGGCTTGAGCTAACCCCAGGGCATGGAGCTGAAGGGCAGCCAGCACTGGGTAAGGCAAACTGGAGAGGGTAAGCTTTCAAACAAAAGAAAAACGCTCTGTGAACAGCACATACCAATGTGGCACACATTTTAAAGAATGAACCCTCAGGCCTGGAAAAAAATTAATGAGTTCTGCCTCTCCTTTCTGTGACCTTTCGCTGGGTTTTCATGGGAATTTGTTTTCTTTGTTTTAGGCTAAGCTGCTCTGTGAAGTCACAGTGGGAGCTTGGGTCTGCAGCAGGGCTCTTGTGACACAGCTTTCGCAGGCTACCACTGAGTTGTTATCTCTTGAGTAATCCAAGGCCCTGAACTAGGCAAATTTGCAGCGAAGTCAAATATTGTCTTAAGAACTTCATCCCAGGTTTCTCTTCCTCGGGGTATTCTCCTTTGACAGTAGACTGCTCCACAGAAAGCGCATGCAACTCATCATCACAACATTTTCCTATTTCAAAGTCTTTTTTCATTAAATGTTAGGTAACTACACTCAGAAAATGTGCCCTTGGAGCAGACAAATGACAGAGCAGAGAGCAACAGTCAACATGTGACCTGCAAACTTGACTTCCAAGATGAGGTCAGTGCTCAAGTCTCTCCTCTGACAGCAGCCTGACAGTGCCTGTCTTGACTTAGGTGGCTGTCCTGTAGTTTTTGGTCCCTTGTCTGCACTGTCATGCTATGTGGTGGCAGCTGCAAACTGACCTGTTTCCATTTCCACAGTGGGCTGCCCCTTGGCCTAAGTACATAAACTAATTTCATTTATATTGCTTAAAGACTAGCTTTTATTGCAACCCATGACCAAGTGAGCTTCTCTGATACTCCAAAGAGCAGTGGATACAGTGCTACCCTCAACATGTCTAGTGGGCTTGTGTTGAATCAGCACTAAAAAATGCATAGCTCTTCTTCAACACACATGTTGTTATGTGGTACATTTTAGCCACATGCAGGTGTTTACAGAAATATTCAATTGACCATGATAATATTAGAAGTATGTAATATTTTGAAGCCCTTTCCTCCACAACAACAAAAAATTCCAAACCCATCAGACTCCTGGGTATTTTCAAATTAGTCTGACCTATATGCTATAAAATAACATAGTTACTCTCCTATGAGTATATATGGTTTTACACTATTTAATCCTAGCTTGGCTACAAAAACTTCATTTTTATATTTTCTTTTCATGTTATTCTCTTATAATTTTTACTTAAAAAACAGTTACCCACTTCTTGTGAGGCTGTGCAGGAGTAGCCTCTATGTCACATGTGTGTCAGTAGGTGGCAGAGAGGAAAGAGTCTATATTTATGCTCAGTGTTCTTTTTTTTAAATTAAATAAATATTTATTTGATACAAAATTTATTAATATAAAATATGCTTTAGATTACTAAAGATTTTTAAGGGTCAGTTGAAGCTATATATTGTTTCTATGAACATCTAATTGCAACCAAGATGTTTTTTATTAAGGATAACTTCTATTTTTTATTCAGTATATTCCTTATTTACATTTCAAATGATTTCCCCTTTCCTGGCTCCCCTCCCCTAAAGTCCCATAAGCCCTCTTCCCTCCCCCTGTTCCCCAATCCACTCCTTCCCACTTCCCTGTCCTTGCATTCCCTACACTAATGCACTGAGCCTTTCCAGGACCAGGGGCTACTCCTTCCTTCTTCTTGGGCATCATTTGATATTTGAATTGTGTCTTGGCTATTCCAGGCTTCTTGGCTAATATTGCTTATCAGTGAGTGCATACCCTGAGTGTTCTTTTGAGACTAGGTTACCTCACTTAGGATGATGTTCTCCAGCTCCATCCATTTGTCTAAGAATTTCATGAACTTGTTGTTTTTAATGACTGAATAGTACTCCATTGTGTATTTATACCACATTTTCTGTATCCATTCCTCCATTGAGGGACATCTGGGTTCTTCCCAGCTTCTGGCTATTATAAATAGGGCTGATATGAACATAGTGGAACATGTATCCTTTTTACATGCTGGGGAATCCTCTGGATATATGCTCAGGAGTGGTAGAGCAGCGTCCTCCGGAAGTATCATTCCTAGTTTTCTGAGGAACTGGCAGACTAATTTCCAGAGTGGTAGTACCAGCTTGCAAACCCATCACCAGGGGAGCAGTGTTCCTCTTTCTCCACATCCTTGCCAGCACCTGTTTTCTCCTGAGTTTTTGATCTTAGCCATTCTGACTGGTGTGAGGTGAAATCTCAGGGTTGTTTTGATTTGCATTTCCCTGCTGACTAAGGATGTTGAACATTTCTTTAGGTGCTTCTCAGCCATTCAATATTCCTCAGGTGAAAATTCTTTGTTTATCTCTGTACCCCATTTTAAGGGGGTTATTTGGTTTTCTGAAGTCTACCTTCTTGATTTCTTTGTATATCTTGGATATAAGCTCTCTGTCAGATGTAGGGTTGATGAAGATCTTTTCCCAATTTATTGGTTGCTATTTTGTCCTTTTGACAATGTCCTTTGTTTTATAGAAACTTTGTAAATTTATGAGGTCTCATTTGTCAATTCTTGATCTAAGAGAATAAGCTATTGGTGTTTTGTTGAGAAAATTTTTCCCATGTCCTCAAGGGTCTTCCCCGGTTTCTTTTCTATTAGTTTCAGTGTGTCTGGTTTTATGTGGATTTCCCTAATTTCTTTCTCAGCCTGCTTATCCTTTGAGTATAGGAAGGCTACTGATTTGCTTGAGTTAATTTTATATCCAGCCACTTTGCTGAATTTGTTTATCAGCTGTGGGAGTTCTCTGGTGGAATTTTTTGGGTCGCTTAAGCATACTATCATATCACCTGCAAATAGTGATAATTTGACTTCTTCCTTTCCAATTTGTATCCCTTTAAACTCCTTATGTTTTTTAATTGCTCTGCTAGAACTTCAAGTACTATATTGAATAAATATGGAGAGAGAGGGCAGTCTTGTCTAGTCCCTGATTTTAGTGGGATTGCTTCAAGTTTCTCTCCATTTATTTTGATGTTGGCTACTGGTTTGCTGTATATTGCTTTTATTATGTTTAGGTATGGGCCTTGCATTCTTATTCTTTCAAAGACCTTAAACTGAATTTTATCAAATGCTTTTTCAGCATCTAATGAAATGACCACGTGGTTTTTTCTTTTAGTTTGTTTATGTAGTGGATTACATTGATGGATTTCCATATATTGAACCATCCCTGCATCCCTGATATGAAGCCTACTTGATCATGTTGAATGATCATTTTGGTGYGTTCTTGGATTCGGTTGGCAAGAATTTTATTGAGTATTTTTTTATAAAGGAAATTGGTCTAAGGTTCTCTTTTTTTGTTGGATCTTTGTGTTGTTTTGTTATCAGCGAAATTGGTTTCATAGAATGAGTTGGGTAGTGTTCCTTCTGTTTCTATTTTGTGGAATAGTTTGAAGAGTATTGGTATTAGGTTTCCTTTGAATGTCTGATAGAATTCTGCACTAAAACCATCTGGTCCTGTGCTTTTTTCTGGTTGGGAGGCAGGCAATGACCACTTCTATTTCTTTAGGTGTTATAGGATTGTTTAGATGGTGTATATGATCCTAAATAAATTTTGGTATTTGGTATCTGTCTTGGAAATTTTCCATTTCATCCAGATTTTCCAGTTTTGTTGAGTATAGGATTTTGTAGTAGGATATGATATTTTTTTAATTTCCTCAGTTTCTGTTGTTATTTCACCCTTTTCATTTCTGATTTTATTAATTTGGATATTGTCTCTATGCCCTCTGTTTAGTTAGCTAGCCTGAGATGATGACCAGTTGGGCCTCAAGTAGGTTTGGGAAGGGGGCAGATTATGCCCAAGATTACCTGATCGAAGCAGATATATGGCATTGGGAAGGAAAGTCAGGAGGAACTTGAGGAAAAAGACACTTTGGTGGACTTGATTAAGGCATGTGGTATGCATGAATAAAACTCTCAATACCTTTTAAATGTAGTAAAGGAAATGAAAAATAATAATCCTAGTCATATAAATTTCAGATAAAAGTGATTATAAACACTATGTATTATAGGTATATACTACGGACAGATTCTTAGTTATAAATGATAAATGTACATTTATGGTATATAAAATTTGACACCTTATAGGGTGAGTGTGCTGATGCACCCTATAGGAATCCCTTAGGAATGTATATCAATGGTGATTGTAGCTGTTTTCTTCAAAAGGGGATGAGCCAAGACTTCTTACTCATTACTGAGCTTTTGCACAGAAAGTGTCATAGAAGGAGAGAAACAGTTCCTTTCATGAAGCAAATTACAAATCGACATGAGACAGTTTACTGAGCATATCTCACTTTGGGGAAAGACCTGAAAACCTTAGTACTCATTAGAAATGATGGGTTTTTTTTTAAACATAGTTTCATTCATAAACTCTACCCAATGTGTTTCTAGCCATTGCCTGAGTTTCTGTGCATCTCTGCAGTTACTTCTGAGAACTGGTACACACACACACACACACACACACACACACACACACACACACGGCATATATAGAATTTATATATAGATTCACTTGCCTTGTGGTCTATACTTATAGCAGAATCCTTTTCAAATGTTTTCTCCTTGATTCTTGATTTTGTCCTTTATGCCCAGAAAGGCTTAAATGATTAAGTGCTGTCCATGCACATAATCTGGTTTTAGGATTCACCAATGTGAGACATTATTGCATGTGAAAATCCTTATGTGCATTCATTACCTAAAGTACAGGGAGGGGGTGTATTACATCATTGGGCCAACTGGACTTCTTAGAATTCTGGTTGTCACAGAGTCCCAATATTTTTCTTCCTTGACCCAAACTTTCATTAAATGAAAATTCCAGTTAAGTTAGTCCCTAAAATAACATTGTCTTTTAAAACATGGGTCCATTATTTAGAGTAGCAATTTAATTCATTAATGTTAGAATCAAGCATTTATCACAATGTCATCAGCAACTCACAAACTTAATGAGTGAAATTATACCAAGTATAGGAGAATTGTGTAATAGAGAAGACACCTAGGGAATTGTGCCATTCAGGTAAACAAGGAAGAACACATCCTACTTCAAAAGTACATAATTTTCAGATACTAGATCAGCAAGCAAAGTATTCCTTCAAGCTAAACAGAGGCAACCTTTAACCTTGACTATGTCTTCATGTTAATCACATGATCTTATTATGCCATTTTATTTGAATTTAAGATGATACTTGCAAGTGAGTTCAAGGTTATATGTCTTAGTAAATATGTGAAAGATGGTTATTAACTAAAAGAAAGATCATATTTAAATGCTAATGAATATTGCCAGTTTTAATTTTTGACATTTTATGATGTTTCTATTCAAAATTTGTTCATTTTCTATTGAAAATTTGCTCCAAAAACTGTTTAAATACTGACACATGAGTCCTGTTATATAGGACTAGAATAATTTATTTGATTCTATATAAATTGATTTATTAATCATTACCCTTTCAAATTTAAATTTATCTTAGATTAGTTATGTATTGTAGCTGTAAGCTTATACTGAATATAACTGTCAGATAGAAATTATCTTTGGATTTCATTCAATATCATATTTTTGCTAGTGAAATAAAGATATCAGTGTGGAAATTGCTATATAACTTTGGGTTCTAGACCTTCATATCTAACTGCCCACTTGAAATATTTTTTCAACTGAAGACAACTACTTATGAATCTCATTAAAGAGGAAAACTGAGCTAGTGCCAACTAGAAGGTTCATCCCTAGAGACTGGTTTTCACAGTGCTAGAGGGTACTTTGATCATTATAAGAATAGAAAAGTCACCAGTATTGTGGTCTATAAGAGGGAACAGATATACTGATATGGTAGTGGCACAAATGTTATGGAGTAAAACACATTTTAATTGGACTTAAGCTCCACTCCATGAGACAGAACACATAGTGGATACTGCTAAAGTGGCCAAGAAACTGAAACTAGATAGGTAATACAACCCATTGGGTTCTGTCTCACAGGGCCTGTGGGGAGCCACGCAGTGGTGGCGCAGGCCTTTAATCCCAGCACTTGGGAGGCAGAGGCAGGCAGATTACTGAGGTCGAGGCCACCCTGGCCTCCAGAGTGAATTCCAGGGCACCCAGGGCTACACAGAGAAACCCTGTCTCAAAAAAAATCCTATGAGAAATCATAGAACTATTACTCTGTTAAAGGAATCTAGCAGCAAAACTATTACTAATGGCATACTGCTATAGCCATAGATCAGTTTGTCACTCATTCTTCACAAAGAAGCATCTTCTTGCAGAAGATCAAAATTAACCCAACAACCAAAAGCTGCAAAATGAGCAGGAACTCTTCCAGATACAACCATACCAGTACATAAATGAACTCGGACTGTGGCATCATATATGTACAAAGCGTTTGCAGGTTCAAACCAGACAAATCCCAACATAAAGAAAATGAAGTGGACAAAAAGCCTCACCTCTAACCAAGAGGCTATTCAAAATTGATAGCTGCTAAGAAAGAGAAAATTAGTGATTTTTAATAGCATGTCATTGGGTATACCAACGACATTTCCGTATAGGCACCAAGCTCAGGAGTAGTTGGCCAAAACAACATGGGATCTATGCTTTCCTGTATGCTTTTTCTTTTCTTATCTAGTCTCCTTTTCTGTCTTATTGATATTTGTTGTTGTTGTTGGTTTGTTTGAGATAAATTATAGATAATAGGTAACAGTTAGATAAATGATACATAGATAGATAGATGATAGATAGATAGATAGATAGATAGATAGATAGATAGATGGTAGATAAAAGATGATAGATAGATGATAGATAGATAGATAGATAGNTAGATAGATAGATAGATAGATAGATAGATGGTAGATAAAAGATGATAGATAGATGATAGATAGATAGATAGATAGATAGATAGATAGATAGATACATACATACATACATACATACATACATACATACATACATACATACATAGTAGACAGACAGATCATAGAAGGATGGATTGACAATCAGATGGACAGATGGATGGATGGGCAGACAGACAGACAGAATGACAGAATATAAAGTTGGGTAGGTAGGGAGTCAGAAGAATTTAGAAAAAGATGGAGGAGTAGAAAATATGATCAAAATACATTGTATGAAAATTGTAAATACCTCAAACTTAATAAGAACAAGTAAAATTCTGCATTCTGTTTCTAAAACCAATGTTATAAGCCTTTCCTAATTTAATAAAAAGCATTTTACACAGATCATGGTGCTTTGATACTAGCACTCTGGCAACAGAGTTGAGTGAGTCCTTCTGAGATTAAAGGCAGCTTAGTTTATATTGCCAGTTCCAAGCAAGCCAAGGCTATATACAGTGAGACCCTGTCAAAAAAAACAAAACAAAACAAACAAAAAAACAAAACAAAAAACAACAACAACAAAAGCAAGCACCTTCTAAAAGCAAGCACATTCTACATCAGGGAAAAATTAGTAATTACTGACAATATTTTCCTGTCTTATCTTGTCATAGCTGACATGAAAGTCTATTCAGTTGATTGCATCTTCAACACAGATCAATCTACTCCACATATATTGATGCCATAACTGTTCTGATGATAGGCACCATTCAATTCAGGTTCTACAGAACTGTCTTACTGTTTCTCCAGTCCCTTAGGATACAGGTACCTCCCCATACTTGACCTCTCTTTTTCTTTATTAATGTCCATACTGAGTGGCTGTTGTGGGCATTAATCAGATCCACCATTGATGTAACATGCTCACTGGTTTCTTTGTCATGACAAGTACACCAAGACCTCAGTATGAGCCCCAGGCCTGCTCCCTCCAAGTTAAAATTCGAGAATAATCCCACTCCTGCCTGTCCTCTCACCAGGTATTCTGTGGATTTATTGTTGTGTACTAAACAGTACTTATTCCCTTGGTTACTATGTGTCTTCCTGATTAGAAATTCGGTAAAGATTTTGTTTTCTACATTTTTCGTTGCTCAATAGTCCTCAACTATCCTCAGTATGACAATCCAAACTTTTTCAACACAAAAGTTTCATTATAATACATCTTGACAGAAAAACTTCTCATCACTACACCTAAAATTCATGTACAGTAAGCATTCTAAAAAAATTAATTATTATGCAACTTAAAATCATTCCCTGATTTTAATCCCCTTAACTGACTCAGTAGTAACCAAATAATTATGTGAATAAACTAACATAGGGATAGACCTGATTTGCAGTATGAATTATAAATAGGTAAAAATGGAGCTGAGAAAAAAAAACTTTATGAAGAATTTTGATAAATCTTGTATTTCTCAAATCCAATAATTGTTTATTCTCTTAATATCAAATTAATCATTTACAAATTGACCTTAGAAATAAAAAATAGTCATAGGCTGTAATGCCTTTGAAAAAAATCACAGAACTAATACTTATTCCAATTCTTATTAAGGATGCAGGTGTCTACAAGCCACTGAACATTCAGTTTTGTATTAAAGTTGTTACGATTATTATTACTTCATTATAAGTTTGGGTGTGGAAACATTCAATTAATTGTTTTATTTTGTTGTTAATACTATGAAAGGAAAATTCTCATAGAAGTCAGCAAAGCTCATTTGAATACGAAATAAGGAACCATGCCCAACCTGCACTAAGCCCCCTGAGGTGGATAAGTAACAAAGATTAGGCTTTGCATAATTGGTGTAACTCAGAGTTCACATTAACCTTATGAAGGGCAGCCATTTTTCATAGGTGTTGAGAACAATGTTAAGAATACCAAAACCTAAGCCCTAACAATCATGAAAGTTAGCATGGATTATTAAGCTAATTAAAATGCTGGGACTCTGGAGACCTGGATTTTAATATGCATTTGCCACTAACTTATATTATAACCCTAGGCAAGAGAGCAGGTCTCTTTCTTCTTTGCTTTCTTCATCTGTGAAGTGAACACTACCTTCCAGAGGGGTCTGTACTGCATAGCAATGAACTCATTGGAAGTGGAAGCTATGATGGTTCTCCTGTGATAAGAGCAAATGAATACTGTTAAGAGGACGTAGCACAGATAAAGGAACCCCCAGATAGACAGCCTTCACTTAAGTTTCAAACTGGGTTACTATTATACAGGGAAGGAGGTAAAATGGATTTTCATTATTTCTTTATTCCTCTCTTTTTCTCTCTCTGTCTCTGTCTCTCTGTCTCTCTCTGTCTCTCTCTGTCTCTCTCTGTCTCTCTCT
>BDUI01000276.1:134140-170418 GCA_002335545.1 Apodemus speciosus
TCTCTCTCTCTCTCTCTCTCTCTCTCTCTCTCTCTCTCTCTCTCTCTCTCTCTCTCTCTCGGTTTTTTTCGAGACAGGGTTTCTTTGTGTATCCCTATCTGTCCAGGAACTCAGTCTGTAGACCAGTCAGACCTCCACCTCAGAATTCCACCTGCCTCTGCCTCCCAAGTGCTAGGATTAAAGGGATGCTCCACCACTGCCTGGCTTCCTCTCACTTCTAGTACTTACTCCTTCTTCCTTACGCCTTCTAGTATAATTCAAAAGTAAGTGATTAAGGTGGCTGGAGAGATGGCTCAGTGGTTAAGAGCACCAACTGCTCTTCCACAGGTCCTGAGTTCAATTCCCAGCAACCACATGGTGGCTCACAACCATCTGCAGTGAGATCTGACACCCTCTTCTGGTGTGCATGAAGATAGCAACAGTGTACTCATATACATAAATCAATAAATCTTTAAAAAAATAGGTAAGTGATTAAGCTGTTCCGAACACCATAATAACCTAAAGACTATAAACAATCTGTAGCCAAAAGAGTTAATTAATAGCATGTCTTCACCAAATACCTGTTAAAATTCAAGGTGCACAGTGTTTCTTCAGCCAGAGCACTCATATTTTGCCCTTTAATTAAAGCTTTGGTGTCTATTGCCACTATTTCTCTTACAAAGACTCCCCCCAAAGAAGCATAATTGGGAAGTACAATTATGGTACGAGATGATGAATGAGCGTAACACTCTCTGTATTGAGTACAGCACAGGAATATAAAAATGGATACATGTCATTATAGTGTGAAATATTGGCTGAACTGCAAGATAGATTAGCCTACCTGAAGCACATTGCTATTTCTATGCAAAATTAATTTATTTTACCTGCCAAATTACTGTTCCTTTATTAATTTGTTCAGGTCATGCCTTTCATTATTAAGGAGAACTTTTCCAAGGGTTGGTCCAGTGATTCTTGACTGTGTTTTGTTTGCCTGAAAGCCCAAATTGTATAAGTGAAGCCAAGCTCAGCACTCACCAGTCCATATTTCCCCTTCCTGGATATGTACGCTCAGGTGGATTAATCTGATATAGTTGTACATTATTGTTTTGAACTTGTGATATGTGATTTCCTTCACAGCATCCTTAGACAAACAAACAAACAACCSAACAAACTTTACATGAGAGTATCTAGTTACCAGAAATTGCTTGGGACCTACCTCCAGCGCATGAAACTATTGTGAAAATAAAATTACAAAATATGTGTACTTATATTGAAAAGATTTCTTTCCCTTTGCACACATACATACATACATACATACATACATACATACATACATACATACACACATGCTTATTATTCTTAAACAGAGTTGATTTCTGTACACAAGACACCAAACACCAAAGCAATTCAGTGAGCAGTGAATGCTCATGATTGGATCACATTTAATTTGTAGTAAATTTTGACAGTGTTAATATTGCCACATTCTTTGTAAAGTCCTGATGTAAACCAACACTCTTCCAATATTTCCTGATCTTATCAGTGATAATAACTTCAAGGACTCTGTATTATCCCCCATGACATTATTTTTATAGGTCAAGCAGAGCTTTTATGACTGTTGGGAATTTGGAATGAAACATGAATACATTAAATTTGTCATTAAGATGCACAAAAATGATTGGTTTCATTTCTTCCTTCAATTAAGTAATTCCTAAGTTGATATCAACTTTATTTGGCCTGTGTACATGTGTCCCACTAAAAGTGAGATGACTAACTGTGGATGTTTTGTTTCCAGACACCATCCAATAACATGGATTTGCAGCGATATCTGCGCACAAAGCAACATTGTGAATACAACATTCAAAAAGAATGGAAAAGCGATCGTCCAGCATCTGGAGAAGAGGAAAGCTCAGCAACAGGAAAAAGAGGCATGTAAAAGTGGTATCACTTTAGGCATATTAATATTAAGGACTGTAGTTTACATTTCAGAACTATTCAGCCTGCAAATACTGTGTATCAGCTTCACACACCTCCTCAGTAAGGGAAACCAGGGAGCCAAGATTTCAACAGAAGGGTGAACACCGACTTCTAACCCCGAGCAGCTCCCATCAGCAATAGTCTCTGGACAGAAAACAAAATCTACCTGACCAGGCAATAATCACCATGTAATCAAGTAATTTCAAAGACCTATTTTTTCTAAAGATAAGGATTTTTTTTTTTGTATTATGATAGGAGGATTCAAGATAGATTCTGAATAAGACTTAAGACTTATTATGTAACTCTCAAAGGAATGTCAGATGTGTGTACTAACCACGGGCTCATGCTTAAGTAGATAAGAGGTTTGATGCTAAGATCTCATAGTTTACTGTCTATTGGTTTCTCAGAAGAATAAAAAAAGAGTCCTGAAAATTGATGGAGAGCTCTTTTCAATATGCCTGAAGGGTGGGCAGAATAGAAAGGTCCTGATGCAAGGAGGACATTAGGAGCCCCTGTAAAGTGGCTTGTTAGCTGAAGTGAGCAGCAGGGAGCCTCCCATCTAACAGCACTGCTGGCAGGTGTTCCTGCTGTCCTGGTAAAGTGCTGCATGTTTTTCTCAGTAGTGGTGATAATACAATCGGAGCTATCCCTCAACTACTGGTAAAGCTCGGTGGTAAAAGCGCATTATGGCTTCGTTAGGACTCTGACATTACTTTAAACTATGTGCCCTGAAACCCATCTGCTGTCTAAAATACGTTACAAAAGAAATACAGTATTTTTTGAAATTATGTTTTAGACAAACTTGCATGATATTTTCAGGTCATTCTGGAAGATTTTCCCTCATTTTATGTCAAGGTCATTACCAACAGAAAAACCTATATAAAAACAGATAAATACATTTAAGTCTTATATGTGTGTAAGTATTCATTTTATTTTGTATCAGTGATTATAATGAAAACATATACTGCATTTTCCTATTCAGTTTTCAAACAATAAAGGCTCTCTCCTGGTCTTAGAAGTGAATCCTTAACACATTTGCATATTCAAAAATGTTAGCCTCAGGGCAAGTCAAAACAGTCATTGCATTAAAAAAAAAAGAAGAAGAAGCTCTTGTTAGTTATGCCTGATCATTTTAGTAGCCCACAAAAACGATACTTCAGTGTGTTGATTTGCTATGATCTAATTTTATTTTGCACGAGGAGTAATAAAAGAGAAATATAAAAAAGTACAAATACACAAAAATAGTTTATAACAAGTGAAAAAAAAAACTCAATACTATCAATGGCTAGAGTTCTCATCGCATTTCCTCCCAGAGTTTTGTTTTCGACTCAGGCAAAGGAATAGATATACTCTCTAGGCTGGACTTAATCAGCTTCTGTCTACCCAAGTCTCAGTGGCCAGGCATTCACTCACCATTTACTCATTTTACAAGGAGGCTTCATGGCAGCTACTGAAGCTATACAAGCCGTGAAAAGATCTGACCTCCAGGATTCGGTGTCTTCTAGGAGAAACAGACATAATGAGTTAAAAATGTGGAGCTAGCAACTGTGATGAAAGAGTTATGAATGAGGCGATAACAGAGTGGGGGTGGGGTGACTGAGCTGCCTTCAGTGTGAGGCAGCAGGTACCGCCCTTGCGGAAGTTCAGTTCAGTGCATCCTGATATTTGGGACTGATGGCTTGTATGCACTTCAGAGTTTGAACTACAGGGTTGTTTTTATCATTTTAAAGAATTAAGCATTACTACAATGTCCATTTTCCCATTGCCATTGTTTTTATAAGTGAATACTTTTAGCTTTCTTCTCATTATTGTATCAGCTGATTTGAGGTCATCTATGAATAATACACATTGAGTAAAGAACAAACTGGTAGGTGAGAATAGAATGAGTAATATACTTTCTTAGAAGTAGGATAATAACTGTTTCCTCTGAAACTCCATAATCAAGCATGTTTTCTGTAAATAACACCCTAGTAACATTATAAGATGGACTTCAATTCAAACTGCTATGAATTATGCCACAGCACATTGAAAATTACTCAATTCACTTTTCTTGCCTAATTTGACTCAAACTCAAATCATTTCAGTCAGCAGCTGTGTAAAAATAGATGACACTATAAAACTACTTTCCATATACCACGTAATGATACAAATCAGAACAGCTGAAAGAATTGTTTTTTTTCAAGTTATAACAGGAAAATTTTAATCATTATGAATCAAAGCAGTTAATGTTCGATAAACTGTGAGCCACCATTTTTGTCTGCTAAGAAGAAGGTCAGTAGATAACACTGGCATCCTCTCTCTCACTTGTGCAACTCTTGAAGGAAGAGCGTCAAAAAGGCTTTCTAGGAACAAAAAGTTCCCGTAATTTTGACCCTGCTTTTCACCTTGTAAGAGTTTGCATAGCTAAACACACTATTCTAACAAACATTTTGCATACTATGAGATATTTCATGCATTATTGATAAAGGCATTTTTAAAAAAAAGTCACATAGTCTACCAAGATTTGCAGAATGTCCCTAACTTACTCTTAGCAACTTACTCATAAGCAAGGGCTAAACATTACTGTACTTTTTTTCATGTTGTGTTGGAAGTCCTTTTTTTATAAGATAAATATCAGGTCCTGCTACCTATTTTATTATTCTGTTCTCATCAATGAGAAAACTGAGTTCCAAAGTGGTAAAATTACTGAACCAATGTAATACAAATTGTGTATGACAAACCAAAATAATGTGCAAATTCAAAATCCTGTAACATGGGTTGCTCTTGACTTCTTAGGGTTACAGTGCATGGATACATTTAATATTCTTAAATTAAGAATTGGGAGATTTGGGGTGGTATTGAACAAGAGAATTTCACAATCACATATTTATTTTGTATTACTGTTAAATTAATACTTAAAGAACATTTATATTATTTACATTTTTATCATCTTTCAATTTATTATTTTCTATCTTAATACAAAATAATTTATCCATTCTCTAGTCTCTATTTATCCATGCAAGAAATGATACAAACTCATGGATTTTTGGAACAGCAAACAGCTCTGACCCATGTACAGTTCTATGAGATGTAACATGGTAATTTTCTTATAACATTTCTGGAAAGTTTAAAACAATAAATCCTCTCACGTGGAACCATCAGAAGTCAGGCATCTGTTTATCTTTTATTTATCCTAATCATAATGCCTATAATGAGGACTAATTTAGCCATTGGGCATAGTAAATTAACCATAGTAATTAATGTTAAAATTAAACTACATAATACTATATAATATTTAGCATTATTTAAAACCTATGCATTACTTGTTTCTAGGTTGTACATTTGGTACTTTCACACCATGGCCATTCTAGGATTCTTTAATAATTTTCATTGCTACTATAGCTCTTGTTTATTGCAAATCCTTATGCTGTCCATAGAACAAAATGGTCTTTAAATAAAGACTAATATTAAAGTATAAGAAGCATCGTTCAGCAATATCTACTTTAAGAAAAACATCGAAAACATTTTATGTTTTATACATAAGATGACAGTCAATGCAAATGGCATATTTTATTAAATGCATCATTGTATATTTGTTCTATTCATTCATAAGTTAAAGTCATAGATTTCAAATTTTCATTATTTGAAGAAGAGTATATATTTTACAACTTTGCATTAGTGCTTCTGGTAATTCAACTTTTCAGTTAAGAATCATCTGAGAAGAGAAGAGTAAGGAATTGTCTACTACCTGTGAGCAAATCTTTAAAGCATTGTCTGAGTTGCTACCTTTCATTGATATGGGATGACGCAGCCCACTGTGGGCGGCAGGATTCCCTGGTCACAGAAGCTCAGATGGTGTAAGTGTCGACCATGCACTGAACATCAGTTTATTTTTCCCAGCTTTTGACTGTGTATATAATGTAACCCGTTACTTTAATTTCTTCTGCCTTGACATCCTGAAATAATGGACTATAATCAGGAATTGTGAAATAAAATACATTTTTCTCCTTTTTGTTCATTTTTGTCATTATTTTATCATATTAATGGAAATAAAATTATGGCAGGAAATTACATACATTGTTGGACTCTATTAACAGTGTGGTCAGGCTCTTTAATTACAAGAATACTGTGTGTCACTGTGTAGTATCTTCCCACCAGCATCAGCAAGACGGATGAAATATAGCATTTACTTTATTTATTTAGACAATTAGCCATCTACATATTTACTTTATTTTCTTAGACAATTAGCAATCTACATAATGTTTAAAGCTTTTAAGCATGTCTGCGTTCATATGGATATACATCATTTATTTGTATACATATGTGAATTGTAAATTACTACACAAAATATTTATATGACTATGTTCCTGTACATCAAGCAAGATCCATTAATATAAAGTAAGATTTGCACACTGTACTTCCTTTTGGTACAGTGATCAATACAGTCTTTCCTTTTTATCTGTAGTTTGTCAGTTCAAGATACATATGGAAAATTTCAGATGCAAAGGATGTGTAAGTTTTGAGCTACAAACTGTTCTAAGGACCCTTAAAATCGCTATCATCTATCTCTTTTTGCCCCTCTGAGGACATCAAAATAAATCTTTGTTTCATACAGTCAAAACTTAAATACTTTCTTTTGGTCCATCACTTAGTGATGATACTCTTGATGCTGGTTATCAGATTAAATGCAGTATGCAATATAACCTCTATATTATTTAATAGCACACTTTGATCATAAAAGTAACATTGTAATTTTATTAGTATCCTTCTATACTTGGCACATACTCATTTTATATTTTTTTTATTTTAAAAGTTTCCAAATACTTCATTATTAGCAGTTTAAATTATAAACAGTAAACTACCTGCACTTTAAAATACTATCTCTGTTAGCAATTCAAGGCAGGTCCATGTCATACAGTGGCAGACATACTTTAAGATGTGCATAGTCCTATTTTTTTTATTGTTTTGTTTACTTATTTCACAGACCCACTTGGGAATCTGGTAAATTTAGCCTCCTCTGTGGAGAACCAGGGAAATGGCCATGTTTTAGTAATAAGGAAAGGATCTCATGAGAGCTTACAAGGTCAGCACTTCCTGATCCCTAATAAACAATGATTAGTAGAAAGTGAATTTCAAACCAGGGCTTCTTGGGAATAATTAGGCAAATAAATCCATGGACTGAGTCAAAAGGTAATATGGAAACTAACATAGTGTTGGCTAGCCACTGCTCACTGTTCTTGTATCTAATTTAAGCCTTGTGAAGTCTTAGAAAACAATCTTTCTTCTGGATAAATATAAGCTCATACACTATATAAAATATAAATGTGCTTTGAGAACATCAACTTTCCAGAGTATTGAGTCAATTTGATAATGCTTAAATACACATATTAAGTGCAATGTTAGTATATTGTACTCATCCAAAGGGTATGTGGATCCTATCAGGATTGGAGATTTGGAGACCTGAGATATTAAGTCTGTCTCTGACTCAATCTCATTTTTCAGTTACATTTTAAAATGGCCTTTCATGTTGAATATAGTTGCTGTAAACTAGTGCTCAATTTTGGTAGTTGTTTTTTGTTTTCTTTAGAAGAAGAGTAGTTTCATGAATTTCAAAATTTTATTTTGTAGAGCTGTAAGACCAACATATTAGGAGACCATAATAAAAACATTAAACAAAAGATCCAAAGTTAAGGATTCTCACTACTCTTGCAGAAGGCCCAGGTTGTAGTTCCCATAGACCACATCAGGATTCTACCTGACTATTACTCCAACTCCAGGGCTTGTCTTATGGCCTCTGTGTACAGCAGGTACACACTTACATACATACACACAGACATACATACAAACAGATGAACACATACATAGCATAGAAATAAATAGTATATTTAAAAATAAATTCTGCATTTATATTGCTTAAGCAGTGATGTTACAGTGACAATTAAGAAAATGAAGAAATACCTCAGACAAAGAAAGAGCTATAGTTTGTTACCCCTACTTCTGCATTCACAGATATGTGACATTATCAGAGCTTCAGTTGACACATTGTTCTATGCTGGACATTTTAATGATATGAGAAGCATTTTCCTTTTTTTAATTTTTTATTGGATATATTCTTTTTTTACATTTTATTTCCCTTTTCCTGGTTTCCCCGTACCCCCAATGTCCCATATGTCTTTTCCCTCCTCCTGTTCCCCCATTCACCCCTTCCCACTTCCCTGTTCTGGCATTCCCCTACACTGCTGCACTGGGCCTTTCCAGATGAGAAGCATTTTTATTGTTTTATTAACTGTGTTTGTGTATGGGCTGAGTTTTTTTGCTTTTACCTAAGCATGAAATTACCAGAGGCTAAATTTGAATACCTCACTCATTACTTCCCACCGTAATATTTAGACAGGGTCTCTTATTGCACGTGTAGACCACCATTTAGACTAGGCTGGCACTACTGGAATTGCAGGCATGGGCAACTACTCCTGGATTTTCGGCAGATGTTGGGGGTCCAAATGCAAATCCTTACGCTCATCCAACAGGCATTTTGCTTACTGTGCTGTGTGTGCAGACCCAAATTCACTAATTGAGACAGTGAATTTTGATGTTTTGAGATATCCTGTCCCAAATACATAAAGCATAAGATACTAGATATGAAGCTTGACTGTCACATCTGGTTGCTTTTATTGTGTGATAATTCTGAGCCTTACTTTATACATTTAGACACTAGATGAATATTCACTAATATGCATAATGACCTCAATTTTGGAAATCCATAGCATGTGTATTCATACAGACATGTGCTTAACCTCTGTAGTATAAGTGAATGCACAAAAATATTTACATAACTCAATAATCTAAAACCAAATTAAGAAAAATAGCATATACTGAGCACAAACATGATGATCTATTAATGAATATGAAAGGAATTTAAATGTTGAATTATATATTGTGTTTTCTTAGCCTCATTTAATGTGTCAAAATGGAATAAAACACACAGAATAGAACAAAGGAATAATCAGATTCAGTTTGCACTGTGTGGATATCCATCAAATCTAGAGTTTGATGGCTGCTGTCAGACAACTGTAAGTACTATATTACCAGGCTGATTGCTGTTTTAAAATGGATTATAGGACTAATCTAGCAGCTTAAAATATTTACACTCATTTATAGTAATTGATATCTGATTGTTTAAATTTTGGATGTAAGCTAAGGATGAGAGAAAAGACTGGGAATGTGAATAGCAGTGTTGATAAATGAATACTGTATTTATCCAGAGGAAATAAAGTAGTGAAGGAACTAGGAACCTTGCCCTTCTTACCAACCAAGACCTTATTGTTGACAGAAAGGTCATCAACTTAGACTGGATTAGGAAATAAGCAACATTTCATTACTAAATGTGATTTAAAATAAAAAAAGTATCATTTAGGTAATTTAGTTTTTTAGATGTTAAGAGTCTTCCTATTTTTAAAGGTTTACTTATTTTCATTTTCCTGTCATGAATGACAGATTTCACGATTGAATGTGTACCATACCATATGGTCCATGGAACATGGAGGTCAGAGAAGGTGTTGGATCCCCTGGAACCAGAATCACAGTTAGTTTTTTGAGCTACCATGAGTCTTGGATTCTCTGCAAAAATTTTAAGCTGGCTTAATTTCTAAGCCTTCTCTCCAGCTCTTTCTCCCCATTTCTCTCAGTATGTTGTCTGATGTCTTTATCACTGTTTCATGGCCTTCTGGATAACTCAGAAACTAAGCAAAATGGTTGTCACTGTTTCACGACCTTCTGAATAACTCAGAAACTAAGCAAAATGGCTACAGTGTTGCTAATCACCATGTACAAGGATGACATTCACTGAAATCAGATGTTATCTCTATTTGTATCAACATAAAAAATATGGATTTTATGAATGGAGTTGACACACTTTTCTCTTGTTTCCATTACAATAGTACAAATATATGCATGGGATATAGGCAGATAGTCACAAGTGGCTTTCAGAAAAGAGTTGACATAAAATGATCCTTCAAAATGAGCTTTGTTGGTAGAGAGTCTCAGGACCACTTGGGCCATCATGATTGAGCCTTGATGTGTATGTGAGAATAAAAAGAGCATTAGGAAATAAATGTATGACGCCATATTGGAGGGAGCATGAGGGACTCATGGATGGAGAGAACCTTTCCTTCCAATACCTGAAGAGAAGATCTGTTAGGAAAAATGAATTATAGTGGAAATGCACAGAGGATAGCTTTCTGAGACTCTGAACAGGCTGGGCTGTGTTGGCTCATGCCTTTAATCCTAGCACTTGGGAGGCAGAAGCAGGTGGATTTCTGAGTTCAAGGCCAGGCTGGTCTACAGAGAAAGAAAGAGACGTGAACAAAGTGATCTGACTTGTCGAGGATTTCAGGGGGTAGCAGAAAGTCCTATGCCAATACGATCAGCCTGTCCTAGTCTATGTATCAAAGACTGGCACAAGTGTGCACTGAGGGTACAAGCCACGGAGAAGCCTTGTTGCGTCCTCTGGGATGTTTGTACTCTGACATTCACAGCTGGGTCCTGACATGAGGGAACACTACAGCCAGAGAGATTATGGTCTCACAGTAACCATGACTACCTTAGCAAAGCTGGACGGGCTATTGAAAAAGAAGGGAAGCCATTATGTAAATAACCTACACTTGAAGCCAGTCCAGTTCAATACAGATTTGGACTGTATTCAGACGTGCAGATTCCTTACAATGGTCTGCAAAGTTCTCCTGGTCTTTTTCCTCCTGCCTGGGTGAACACACATTTTTCTATCTGTTGAGATTCTTCAATACTGCTTACTTGAGGTCTGAACAAAGCCAAGAGCTGCTTCCTCTTTCATTAAACTCCATTAAGCTTCATTGAATGTCTTCCCTATGAGGCCAATTAATCTGTGTTCCTACTTCTAAAGTATTTAAAACAGTTTTTTCTTTGTAAATCCACCCTTATTCTACTCTCCTTTTGAAACCCGCATAAGCTTTATCACCATCTTACATTCTGCTGAAAACTTATTTATTTCTCATCTTATGTTTTCTCATCTCCCTTGATTATGATTGAAATATTGAGAAACACCTTTTTTGTTCGTTTTTTTTTCTAATACATCTAACATATATAAAACATTGCTTGACCTCTACTAGGTAGGCATCTAGAAACATCTTTTACTGAGCAACTAGCAATATGTAATCTTCCAAATAATGTTTGAAGTGTGTGTTTCTACCAAAAGAAACAATGTATGTAACATTGTATGTAACAATGTTATGTAACAATGTATTTTTTTCTCTCTGAGTATCACGGAATTGGCTTGGTTTTTGACTCACATTTTCCAATGCTAGACCATACCATTTTAAATTTAAAATCAACCAAGTAAACAAGTATGATGATTTCCCCCTCAGAAGCCAAGTACGAAATTGATGTTTTGATACAGGCAAATGATATAGGCACTCTGTACGGGACCTATCTCAAACTTCAGAAGCTTTTGCTTAATATTATATGATAAGGAAAGTAAGAAAATGTCCTATGCACAAAAATATCCCAAATCAAGTGAAATAAAAACACAAAATTTTTGATTCATGCAAAGTACTTAGTCTTTAACTTCAGAATATACAGTTTTTGGTATACAGTTTTTGATAGATAGGATACTATCTATCAAAAAATTAGATAGAATACTATCTATCAAAAAGACCAAATCATTATTTTTCTCTAATATATGAGCTGACTGGTATCTTTCCAGCTTCTGGCTATTATAAATAAGGCTGCTATGAACACAGTGGAACATGTGTCCTTATTGCATGCCAGGGAATCCTCTGGGTATATGCCCAGGAGTGGTATAGCAGGTTCCTCTGGAAGTGTCATGCCCAGTTTTCTGAGGAACTGCCAGACTGATTTCCAGAGTGGTTGTACCAGCTTGCAATCCTACCAGCAGTGGAGGCGTGTTCCTGTTTCTCCACATCCTCGCCAACACCTGCTGTCTCCTGAGTTTTTAATCTTAGCCATTCTGACTGGTGTGAGGTGAAATCTCAGGGTTGTTTTGATTTGCATTTCCCTAATGACTAATGATACTGAACATTTCTTAAGGTGCTTCTCAGCCATTCGAAGTTCTTCAGGTGAAAATTCTTTGTTTAGCTCAGATGTCCCTCAATGGAGGAATGGATACAGAAAATGTGGTATATTTACACAATGGAAAACTACTCAGCAATTAAAAACAATGAATTCATGAAATTCTTAAGCAAATCGTTGGAACTGGAAAATATCATCCTAAGTGAGGTAATTCATTCACAAAAGAACACACATAGAATGCAGTCACTGCCCTACCTGGGGATTTATCCTATAAACAGTCAACAAACCCCAACACTACTAAGGACTACAAGAAGTGTATACCAAAAGGAGCATGCAATGGTTGTCTCCAGAGGGGCCCTGCCAGAGCCTACAAATGCAGAGGCAGATGCTAGCAACCAACTATTGGACTGGGCATGGGGTCCCCAATGGAGGAGCTGGAGGGTGGTCCAGAAGAGCTGAAGAGGCTTACAGCCCCATGGGAAAAACAATGATTTCACCCACCCAGATGCTGCAAGACTCCCAGGGACCGAACCATCAACCAAGGGGTACACATGGTTCCAGCCAAAAATGTAGCAGAGGAAGGCCTTGATGGGCATCAGTGGGAGGTATGGTCCTTGGTCAGGTAAAGGCTCAAGGGAGGACCCAACAAAGGGAAACCGATGGGGGGGAGGTAGGGAGTGTGTTGGGTGGAGGGGCATATATGTGGAGGCAGGGGGAGGGAGGAGGCATTGGGGGGTTTCGGGGAGGGGGAAATTGGGAAAGGTTTTACCATGGCAATGTAAATGAAGATGATCTTCAATAAAAATCAGAAAAAAAATAAACAGTGCAGTCACTGATAAGAGGATATTACCCCAGATTCTCTGAATACCCAARACACAACTCACATATCAAATCATTCCCAAGAAGACGGAAGGAGAGGGCCCTGGTCCTGGAAAGGCTTGATGCAGCATTGTAGGGTATTACCAGGACAGAGAAGTGGGAGGGGTTTGATTGGGGAATGGTGGAGGGAAGAGGGCTTATGAGACTTATGAGGAGGGGGGAAACTGGGAAAGGGAAAATCATTTGGAATGTAAACAAAGAATATAGAAAATAAAAAAATCAGTAAAAAATAATAAAACAAATAAGCGGACTGGTACATAGAATGTAAATATTTTGCCATTAAAGGCAATGAGAATGATTTCCTAAGTAAAAATTAATTTCCTAAGAACTTTTTTTTTGGCATGTATGCTGTAGGGGTTAAAATAGTATGTGTATACCAATGGAAAGGGCTGTGGCTAATTGGCAATTACTAGTAGAGAATGAACTGGTAGTGGGACAGAAGTCATTGATACAATTTCAGGTTATTTGTCCCTAAGATTTTGCTGTACTCTTTGTTATTACTGTGCTTTCTTTTGATTCATTCCTGTCCGATTTGTTTTGTGCTGGAGTTGAACCCAAGATCTTATTCTTCAAAACTTGAACTAGGTAAACTCTCCATTTGTGATCCATATTCTTAAACTTTATTTTTAATTACTCCACCATCTTTTACTTATTATGGTAGTTTATATAAAAGGTAAATAACTACTGAGCTACATTTGTTGAAAATTATTACAGTCTATGTTTAATGACGGATTAGCCTTACTCCTTGTACTAGCTGGTTTTTGTATGTCAACTTGACACAGGCTAGAGTTATCACAGAAAAAGGAGCTTCAGATGAGGAATTGCTTCCATGACATCCAGCTGTAAGGCATTTTCTCCATTAGTGATGAAGGGGGGAGGGCCCATTGTGGGTGGTGCCATCCCTGGGCTGGTAGTCTTGGGTTTTATAAGAAAGCAAGCTGTGCAAGCCAGGGGAAGCAAGCCACTAAGAAACATTCCTCCATGGCCTCTGCATCGGCTCCTGATTCCTGACCTGCTTGAGTTCCAGTCCTGACTTCCTTTAATGATGAACAGCAATGTGGAAATATAATCTGAATAAACCCTTTCCTCTCCAACTTGCTTCTTGGTCATGATGTTTGTGCAGGAATAGAAACCCTGACTAAGACACACCATTGTCTTTGAATCAAAACACACAGAAACATTTCATAAAAGCATCCACTCTTCACAATAGGTTCTGAATGGAAGATGTCAATGTTGAAATAAATAGTGCTGTGTTCATCCATCTTGTGGTGATATATAATTCAATGCCAACTAATAACAACAAAATCAGTATCTACTACAAAGTTCCACTGTTTAGGAATATGAAAAATAGGATATTTTAATGAATAAATTCTGTGTACAGAGAGAAAATATATATACAATGTGTTTGGTAGATTGGACATTGTGAATTAATGAAACTGATAAGGTGAATTAATATAGTAGAACTTCACCAAAATTTTGAATGAAAATGCTAATTATAAGGCAGTTGAGCAAAATAAGCTATTTTGATTTGGTCTTAAATTAAAATGCCTAAATTAAGGGAATTAGAAGAAGATACTTTAAATACGGATACATCATTAGGGAAATACGTTAAATTGCAACATCATAGATGACATCAGAAGTTCCTATCAAAGATCAGCAGTGAAGACTATACTTTCAGGGATCATTTCTATAGTTTGTTACTAGAGAAGTTTCTCTGACTGTGTAGAGCAAAGATCAGCAGTGAAATGTGAATTTGTGGAATCTTTGTTTTTCAGAACTTAAGCTGCAATGAAATTTAAGTCAAAAAAGTGTTAAAACCATGATCCAAATCATGGTTTTATAGTATTATATTGGAGCTACATGAAAGAGGTACTGTTTCTGTCATGGTTATACCCTTATCAGGAGAATTATGAGTAATACATACATTTGCAGCAGTAACTAAATCATGAACTTGACTTATAAGACGATAAAGTTTAAGGTGTCCCACCCCTCTATCTTCTGTGAGTTGGCGGAGAAAGAAAATCAATGTAATCAGTCCCCAGCCCCAGAGCTGAGCTATAGGAGAACACAGATGGCAGCTTCCGTCTGGAGATCTATGAAGCAGGACCGCTTATTCTGAACTGGAGGGAGACAGATGCTACAGCTCAAACACACTCTCTTTTACATTATAGTGGTTTGTGTTTTGTTAGATAAATTTGTTCATCAAAGATTGAATGATGCTCTCTACAACTGAGGATAACTAAAATTTACAGCTATTTGGCAACACCTCGGCCTTGTCCTCACCGTAGAAGAAACTGATTAGTACTTACATAATTAAACACACAGAGCAAGTGTACTTTGTTTGGAATATTGGTGTGTCTATATGCAGAAAAATATATCAATCAATCTTGATTTATTAATAGTGATTTAATGAATTTGGAAAAAATAAAACTGGGATTCATTCTCAAGTAAAATTCTATTTAAGAGTCTCTAAATATAATCCAATAAAAATAGAGTCAGTACCATGAACCATTTTTAAAAGTAAGAGATCAAGAGTCTTAAAACAGAGTCTGATAAAACAATCTTAAAGGCCAAACAAGTGTTTTAATTTGGAGAATGAAGAATTAAATATTACAGTAGAAAAAGAGTAAATTAAAGAATTGATATTGATTGTGATTTTTAAACTGTGAAGCATATATGGAGATTTTAAAAGACAGAAAACCACCAAACTGTATGCAGAAAAAGTATAACCAAACTGACATGAAGGGAAGAAACAGAAATGGTAAATTTATTCAACTTTTCCTTGATTTCTGGTAGTCATATTCTACAAGAAGAAAACTAGGGTGTGCACTCAACCAATCTGAGAAGAAAAGCTTGACTGAGTATAGTTGACTGGAAATTTGAAAAGAGATTTAGTCACCTGAACTATAGTTTATAACTATCACGCATTTGCCTCTAGGCACTACATTACCAAATTGTGAAAACAAATAAGATGTTAGTAATCTAATAGCAAAGTCCTATGATGGAAATTTCTAGAAAGTGGTCAAATGATAAGAAACACAAATTTTGAAAAACTTTGTTGAGAATTGTGCAGAACTGTTAAATTTTGATGTGGACATTCAGTGAGATTTCGATGCATGTTTCCAGGGAGGTTAGTTTTAAAAGATCTGTTCAAAAACTGAAAAAGTCAATACATATTTAAAAAGGGCAAACTCAAGAGTGGTAAAACTTCACCAAAAAATGTGACAAGAAAAATACCCATGGGGCAAAATGTTTAACAAGACAAACAATGGGGAAAAAACGAATAAACATATCTTTGCAAGGAAAGCAAAACCAAAATAATGAAGAAGAAATGTGCCTATTTCTAGGTAAAACTGTGTAATGTTACTATGTGGAAATGACAGTAAACACGGCTCTCTGCAAACATCCTCGCCATTCTTTTCTATTAAAGAAAATGACTTTAAATTTGGAGAGAGTGAGCAGAAATTGTTTGAGTGGCTTTCAGAGCCTGAGACAAGTGGTCATGCCTGCAGCCTCCCTCTTTTCCCTGTCCCCTTCTTCTCTAACAATGTGGAATTACTCATAGCTATCTATTTTCCTTCATGCACTTCCCATTTGGACAATGACAGTCATTTTAGAGACAGTCATATTGCAAAAGAATCTTCTTTAATACATGTAACAAATTTCTTGAAAAGTCTAAGTGTGTAGATCCAACAAGAAGAAAACACCTTGTTTTGCAAAGGCTGCCTTCTGATGCGCTCAGGTGGTCCTGCCCTTGTGATGTAATGCTGTAGAGATAATTTGGGTAGGAGTACATTTTTCCACATTCCACCAGTAGTTGTTGTATTGTCTCAGCTCAGACATTTCATATAAATAAGAAAATATGTCTTGCCTTCAGCTATTTCTCAGTCATTTAAAGGACAAACTAAAAATATTGAGCGGATATATTTAGAGAGGGGCAAATGACTGGGAGAGAGGTTTAAATAAAGCAATGATTTAGATTTTAGATTTCATGGATGATAGTGGTGGGATCCTGTTAGCAATCTACAATGAATGCTTGCAGTTCATGGCTCCCCAGTCTGCTCACTTCCTATTTCCTACAATGAAAGCCCCACAGAGCCTACTGCCTGTACTTCTCATTCCTGTTCTCACTTTCTTGAGTTGAATGACATTCAAGATGGCTTACAACCACCTGTCTCTCAGTAACCATCTGTTACCTGGGAAACCAATTCAACCTCATCATTCCCAAGAGGTTGGTGCATTTAGGATGTTCTTCTTTGATGTTTGTTCAACTAAGCCTCTAATGAGAGCTGAATTTTGTAGCTGAGAAGCAAACTTTACCTCTCCGATTAACACGATCTTCTAAATTTACTAGAATTCCCAGAGAGTTTCACTCACGTGTGTCTCCACAAACTAGTCAGTTTCTGTTGGTTGGCAAGCATTTACCTCGAGTGGTTAGGGCACAAATATTCTCTTCAGAACCCCTCTGTAGTCCATTACAGTGCCATCCAGAGGAGTTTATAAGGGTGAAGGAGTTAGAGGGATGTGGAAGAGTTCTGGCTTCCTATGGCACTCTAAGAGGAAGTAATGAGCACCCAACAGTTAAGTGTCCTATTTAACCTTGTGTCATATTTACCTAAAATAATTATTACCTTCAGAAACAATACTAGTCCCTTAGGGCAACATATTGCTCAGAAAAGACTGCACTTGCCACAAAACCTGGTTATTTGAGTTTAACCATTTGTACCCACATGTTGGAAGGATCTGACTTAAGCAGATTGTCCTCTGATCTACATAGGAACAGTGTGGAGGGTGCAGAGCACCCCCCACACACAAAGAAATAAGTGTAATTTCAAAGCCAATTTAATCCCATTAAAATATATCTGTGTCTAGTTCCCATCACCAAATTCCAGCATGTCACAAAGGTCTATTGATTCATCTCCAGGAGATCTGATGACATCTTTTGTCTTCTATAGGTTCCTACATTTATACACAAACACACACACACACACACACACACACACGCACAGAGAGAGAGAGAGAGAGAGAGAGAGAGAGAGAGAGAGAGAGAGAGAGAGAGAGAGAGAGAGACTCTTCCTTCACACATATAAATAAAATGAAAATAAGTTTTAAAATATTAAACAAAACATAATGAGGCCATGAGGAAATTGATTATCACAATCGTATTTCACACTAACACACCCAGTATTGTATAAGACATGGTATGAATACATAATATTAAAGTAATTGCTAAGGTGTTTCAGAAACAAATTAAGAAAGGAAAAACTCACTTAGGATTCCAGTTGAGAATGCTTCAGTCCATTACAGAGGGGAAATGTGAAGCAGCTGAATCTATGTCAGGAGGAGTGCTTAAGAGGAACAGGTTATATCTTGGAACAGTGGAGTCAAAGCAGCAGCAATGGCTAAGAGTATGTCTGTCCTCCAGTGGCCTGGCCTTGGTGCCCTGCACACTCTAGCTCGGCTCTACATCTCGAATGCTGCACAAACTCTGTGCATTGGCAACTAGAGAACATGTATTAAAACACATGGGCTCGGGAGAATAATTTTGATTCAAGATAATAAGATATTCTTTGTTGCAGTTTTCCATCCATTTTATAATTTTATTCAAACAAATTGACAACACCACTGCCCAGCACAATGTCATAATGTCCTTGTAAAGGTGAACTAAATGCCATSTATGTGGCAGCCACTAGTACATGTGGCAAGTTAGAATTTAAGTACTGCCACTACAATGCACATCATGTTTGGTTATTAATTGTGTTGACTTAAGTGATTTACACAAAAAAACTGTAGCTTATAGCTTTCCAATTGTGCAGTTCAGTAATCTACTGAAATCATCCTTACCATTCTCCTTGCCTATGTTTTTATATATATATATATATTTATCAACAATATATATTATTATACATTTCAACTCTCAGACACGTAGGATGTTGAGTCTCAAAGGTCATCATTATTATGTAAATGTAAAAAGGTATAGAGAAAAGATTGGAATATACCATTGGTATTTCTGAATTCTGAAGAATGTATGTTTAGTGATAGCAACGACCACTAAGAAATAAATCTCATGCCTCATGCAATGCAGTGAAAATTTGCAAGTCAGATTATTATATGAATATATTATTGTAAATTGCAGAAGCACAAGAATTTTAAGATATTTTATTTTATCTGTTTCCTTTCCTCTACCTCTACCAAAATTTCTTTGTGTGYTTTTTACATACTGACAGCTTATCAAATGAGAAAAATAATACAGTAAAAAATAATGTAGAATTTGCAAAGCCTAACAGCTTGTTTCTTCTGTGACACATGTGTTCTCTACAGGGGAACTTCATAGCACGGAGTTTAAGATATTCCATCCATAAACCCTTGGGACTTCATGCCCTACTTCATTCCCAAAGACAAATGTAACCTATGCTCTGCCAAAGGCCAGGAAAACTGCATTCTGTCAGGTCCAGATTATTCAATGAATCATTTGCACACCTTCTTTGAGAGAACAGATTTGTTCTCTTTTCTTTTGTTTCCAATATGTGGCATTTTATAGTAATTTCTGGTATAAAAATATGCTACAAAAATACAAATGGTGCTGAAAATACTTTATTGGAAGGTGATATCACTTAGAAAAGTGTAATACAAAATTCAATGCCATTGTTTCAGAGGGTTAGTAGCAGACATTTGTCGGGTTGTTATGGAGATTCAACAAGCTACTGAACTGTGATTGGGATAGTCAGTGCCACACACAATAGCTTAGAGTCAATAATGGTCACTGAAGGCAACATTATTCCATAACCACTCAATTTTATATGAGAACATTACTAGAAATAACTTATGATAGCTGTTTTAAATGATAAATCTAAACAATAAGCCTAGTGTTTTGTCTGTCATTTTCTCCGATGATATTAGTCGGCCTCTATTAGAATGAATGTGTCCCATTTGTTAATTCTTGATCTTAGAGCATAAACTATTGGTATTCTATTCAGGAAATTTTCCCCTGTGCTCCATGTTCTTCCACATTTTCTCTTCTTTTAGATTCAGTGTATCTTGTTTTATGTGGGGGTCCTTTATCCACTTGCACCTGAGCTTTGTACAGGGAGATAAGAATGGATCAATTTGCATCCTTCTACATGTTGACTGCCAATTGACACAGCACCATTTGTGGAAAATGCTGTCTTTTTTCCACTGGATGGTTTTAGCTCCTTTGTCAAAGATCAAGTGACCATATGTATGTGGGTTCATTTCTGGTATTCAATTCTATTCCACTGATCTTCCTGCCTGTCTCTGTACCAATGCCACACAGTTTTTATCATTATTGCTCTGTGGTAGAACCTGAGGTCAGGGATGGTGCAGGATGGTGTAGTAGAGCTTGAGATCAGGTCAGAAAATTGCAAAGCTTCTGTAAGGCAAAGGATACTATCAATAGAACAAAACAGCAACTAACACATTGGGAAAAGATCACTACCAATGCTACATCTAATATAGGGCTAATATCCAATATATACAAAGAACTTAAGAAGTTAGACTCCAGAGAACAAAACAACCCTATTAAAAATGGGGTACAGAACTAAACAATGAATTCTCAACTGGGGAATACCAGATGGCTGAGAAACACCTAAAGAAGTGTTCAACATCCTTAATCATCAGAGAAATGCAAATCAAAACAACCCTGAGATTTTTACCTCACACCAGTCAGAATGGCCAGGATCAAAAACTCAGGGGACAGCAAGTACTGGAGAGGATGTGGAAAAAGAGGAACACTTCTCCATTGCTGGTGAGATTGCAAGCTGGTACAAACACTTTGGAAATCAGTTTGGAGCTTCCTCAGAAAACTGGACATAGCACTACCTGAGGACCCAGCTATACCGCTCCTGGGCATATACCCAGAAGATGCTCCAACATGTACTAAGAATACATGCTCCACTATGTTCACAGCAGCCTTATTTATAATAGCCAGAAGCTAGGAAGAACTCAGATATCCCTCAACAAAGGAATGGATACAGAAAATGTGGTACATTTACACAATGAAGTACTACTCAGCTATTAAAAAATGAATTCGTGAAATTCTTGGGCAAATGGATGGAGCTAGAAAGTATCATCCTGAGTGAGGTAACCCAATCATAAAAGAACACACATGATATGCTCACTGAAAAGTGGATATTAGCCCAAAAGCTCGGAACACCCAAGACACTCATAGACCACATGAAGTTCAAGAAGAATGAAGTCCAAAGTGTGGATGCTTTGATCCTTATTGGAAAGTGGATCAAAATACCCATGGCTCACAGCCAACTAATAAAATGAATGTCTCCTGGACCTCAACTGTTCTTCTGTCCAGTTAGTGACAGACTTTCAAGAGTGCTGCCAGTCATACCAAAGCTCAGTTGACTACCATTAATCAACCCAAGTGTCAAGCACAGTTCAGACAGTGAGTTATTTCAATCACCTCCTAACCTTAGTGCATGAATATCAAATCACCAAGGTTTTTTTTATTTTTGTTGATTTTTTTCCCTGTGGAAATGATGCTTATTTTGTTCCCTCATGAAAACTGTAATTGTTGATTACAACATAAGAAATAGAATGACAGAATAAATGTCTACTCTACTGGCTGAAATAATTATTATTATGAAATAATTGTATGATTTATTAATATAGGACATGACAAACTAAGCTGTTACAATTCCAACTAAAATATATAAATGCCAATATGATCTATTTTATCTTATCTAGAAATAGAGAATTTATAACTGAAAATAATGCTCTAATTAACAATGAAATCATACTTTAAAAAAATGAACTGTTCAAGGACCTCGAGATAGTATAATATGACTTTTAAAATCCTCATCTGTCTGAGGGAGATGTGATACATAAATCACATTCAGAGAGCAAAGGTACAATGTTGTATCTCAAAAGTCTTTTAGATGTTAAGAGAAAATCATGAAATTTTATCAGGCTAGTAATAAACTTTGGAAACATTCATGGAGAAGCAAAACCAGGGAAAAACTACAGACAGAAGCTAGATAATAATTTCTATCTATAAAATATATCACATAATTAAATATAATGTAATATATTATACATGTTTATGACATATAATTATATATAATATAATAAATTATAAATTATTATATGTTTTATAAGGGTCATGACAAAGGTTACATATTTGCTGTTAGATGCAGGCTTTTTATTTTAATTCAGGAAGATGTTACCATCATAAGAACAAACTGATGTCTTACAGCAGGGCCTCAAATATTAACTCTAGGGATTTAAACTAGAAAAACAGAGAAAGACTGAAATTGAAGTTTGGAGTGAGCATTCTGAATATCCTTAGAAAGTAAATACAAATGTAAGTTTGATAGGAAACCAAGGAGGGAGGTTGCGAGGAGGCAGACTGGTGCTTGTTGTCCATTAGCTTTTCCGCAGCAATGTAAGTAGTGGTGACAAGCACTGTAGACTATTTTAAAGTTGCTACAGAACAAAATTTGGTTTTCTACCTCAACTCCTGTCTCGGAAGCCAGACAACTAAGTGACTGATTTATCGTCATGATAAAAGAATGTGAAGCAAGAGATAAGAGCGTGATACCAAAAATGGCAGAAATGAGGTATCTCATGGAGGGCTGGGTGTTATGCATAAGACAGAAGTGTCCGCTAATTGGACAGAGAAACAGCAGTAAGGAAAAGAGAGAGTTTCGCCAGGAGAGGGGGCTCCAAAATGACCAAATCATGAGGAAACAATTGCCCAACAAGTACTTGAATTTGGAGAGCCAAGGAAATTAAGAGCCATGGATATTTATTTATTTTTTATTTATTTATTTATTTATTTATTTGTGGAGAGGGCTGTGGGTGGGGAAAAAGGGACACAACCCAGGGGACTTCTTGCATGTAATACTACCCTATCTCTGTCCTAAACTTCTAAACTCCTAAAAGCTCTTGGTTTGTACAGCCTCCATGAGTGTACAAAAGGAAGTGAGAAATAGTAAGTTTCCTGAATCCGACAGCAATAGAACACAGATAGGAGAGAAGGGGGGTGTCCTGCAAACTATTTTCTGAAAGTGAGAAACTTTAAAGTGAAAGGATAAAAGTGAGCAAGAAATTCAATATCGAAGCACCAGCTAAACCCCAGATTTCTAAAGGAACAGAGGACAAAACATCAGGCAGGAGGAAACACATTCCTCTTCCCAGACATTCTTCTACAGCATCCCAGGTAAAGACTGCTGTCAGTACAAAGCCCACCACAGTATTATTTATTGTATTTTATCTAATATCAATTAAGAATTTCTATTAATATAATCTGGACAAGACATTTCTGAGCTTCAGTTGTACAAAGCAGGCTTTGATCACAAAGATCAAAAAGTCCTTCACATTTCTCCACAGCATTGGAGACACTGTGTGCTTAGAGAATAAGGTGCCAGCCAATGCCAGAAGTCACCCAGCTCAGGATAATGGTCTGTCCTAGTCATATTTGCATGCTCAGATACTGAATTTTATAGCTTACAATATTTTCTTTTTTGGATCACACACAAGTGACATCCATGTGGTTTGTTCTTAATACATACCATGGTTCCCGCTTTTACTGATTCTGGCTTACTTCTGTTGCAGTGGCCAGTTCATTTCCTTCTTAGCACACACATTTCAAAAGCCTCCTGGTGGAAGCAGCCAAAGTGAAGAGGGCAACAAAGTCAGAACTCTCTCAGCACACGTGTGAGGATTTCCTTCACCCGCAGCGGCTCTCGTGACAGTCAGTGCTTCCTGTTAAATTTACAGTGCACTCACGCCCATCCAGGTTCTCAGTCAAACAGCACCAGCAATATTAATAACCCATTACAGTGGAAACTCTATTTAGAAATGATGATGTGAGCTTTTATACGCCAGTAAAGTCAAGGCACGGTTCCAAGAGAAAGCTTAAATCACAGTCAAGGTGAAGTTTGTCTTCTAGAATTCTGTCTCAAAGTCATCAGAGGGTCAATATTCTTAGTTCATCACATAAAATTTTCTGTAATTTACTTTCTTTTTAGTGGAAGAAACTCAGACAGGTTTCTAACATGAAATGCGGTTTTCTTCCGTCCCTTAATGCTTTCATATTTTCAGTAACTGAGTATTTACTCTAAAAGGATGGTGGTTGTTTTCTGAAAACTGAGTGTGAAATACAGTATTGAGAGAAAGCACTACCTGCTTAGTCTTGGTTTAATTACAATTGGTCCAATATTGTTCAAGAACTACAAATGTTATAATATCAATTCTTCATTAACAGAAATATACTTTTTCAGTGGCATAGTTATTATTTTCCATGTTTGACTCTGTTTATTGGATAAACAGATTTTTATGTATTTGAATTAAGTTAAATTACTACTTTCATTTGGAGGCAAAAATCAATTGAATATTTTTGCTACCAGCTAATCTGTGCTTTAGAATTAAAACATAATTTTGTTGACTTAATTACAGTATGTCTGTACTTTCAAATGAGTTGGAATATAAAGAAAAGTAAGCACATTAAAGCACCGTTCTTTATTATAATGTAACACTTTTTACTTTAAAATTATTTCATTGATTCTAGCTTCCTGGGATTAAAGCCTAGTCTCCACTCAATAAGAGACCAGTGGTAGTTAACCAAATGACCCTAAAGGATTGGATGGACACTTTTTTTACAAAGTAAGAAGAAACTTATAAACATCGGCAGTAATAGTCTAATAAAAATCAACATTTTATGCAATATATCGAGATGCTAGACTTTGCAGAAAAAACAATCAATCTTCTTTAACTAATGTATACACCACAAATTTTTACATACAGTATAATATAATGGAACATACTTTAAACAGACAATAGAGTTAAATTTTATTCACCATTAATTTTGGTAATGCCTTTGATTTTATTGGTTTATAATTTGAGACCACTTTAGAGAATGTAAGAAAATAAACTTTTAGGAAATAAGACTTATATTAGGCATGGTGACTAATCACTAAATTAGACCAGTTACAAATAATTTGGAGAATTAAGGAACCTCCTGTACTGAAAGATGTTCCTGTTGGTATCCCTGAATGGTTTCCAGCAAAGCCATTAAAATGTCAAATGAATGTGCCTGGAATCATGCCCCATGACTCTTTGAACTTTTACAAATCAACTATAGTTTTAACACGTATAAACTTTGTGCTGATGAATCTCTTATAACATCTATTGTTGCTTCTTATCCTTTAACTATCATGCATCCATGCCGTCAGCTTAGCCCCTATTTTAAATTTCTCCCTATGCTTAGGAGTATTCCAAATCCTTATCACAGGTGAATCTGTTCAAGTTCTCTCTGTTCTTTCTCATTGGGCTTAATATTTCCAGCCTCTAGAGGATTGAGTTACATTTTGCTGAGCAGGTTCAATACTTGTTCTTTCCTCTTGCTTTCTCTCTTCCTTCCTTCCCTCTACTACTCTTCAGTTTCCCCTTTCATTCTCTTTACTTGTTAATCTACTTAATGTATGTGTTGACATCACAGTTGTGGAACTGTGTATTGGGAAATTCTTCACTGAAAATGAAGAGAATCTCTGCAGTCAAAGTTAAAGTGCCATTAAAATGATGATGATAGGTTATGTAGTTTATGTGATAGATGCACAGTGACCATGGGTATTCACTCATCTTATGTGTTTTATCCTTATGACAAAATTAAAAGGTCAAAGGGTTCGTGTAGTAAGGCCAAATGATGACCTCAAGTTTCAGACTCACATTTAGACTATACAAGACATAATATGGAAATTGGAGGTGTAAGATTCTAATATTCCTCAATTCAAAACAAATGCATCCCATTAGATATTATGAACCATTTTGTTCTCCCTATACACACACACACACACACACACACACACACACACAAACACACACACACACTAAAACTTACTATGTGAAAAATGGCTTATATCTTGTTTTCTGTATTTTTCTATGAGAAAGAGCCCCAAGAGCAAGGGCTCTTGACACGGATAGGATGATCAATAGGCGATCTAATGTTCGTGTGTGTGTGTGTGTGTGTGTGTGTGTGTGTGTGTGTGTGTGTGTGTATTTTAAAGAATGGAATGAAACAAGTTAAATCCTGGAATAATTGCTTGTCTGTCCTTCTGGAAAGCCAAGTAGAAACCCATGTCTTCCATGTCAAACTCTGACCGCACTTAAAAGCAGTGATGGAAATAATTTCAGTTTTTCATACCTGGCATACCAGAGAAAAGCAACCATGGTCTGTAATACATTTTACTACATAGTACGCATCCATGCTCACTTGCAGTACAGCATTTGACCCATGGCATTCTGTGAGTTAGCTATTATTAGTTCAATTTCATAGATGTGATAACTGGAGCTCAGAGAGGTTAAGTGACTTACCCACATTCAGACAGTAAGTGACAACAAGGCCTGGCACCTATGACTTCGAAAATTGGCTCCAAAGATAGCTATTCATTTTCAGACAAAAACCGAGACTAAAACTTATTGTGTGAATAATGGGTTATGCATTGCCTTTTGTGCTTTTCCATGAGGAAGAGACCCAAGCACAAGGACTCTTGACATGCATGGGAAGAGCCCTAGGAGATCAAGGAAAGTGATGGGACTTCTAGGTCTCTGAATCTCCCAATATGGTGCCGTCTGAATACTGTATGACACCTGCCACAATAGACCTTGCACCTCAAATCCTTTTAACACATCATGAAAGATACAATGATTGGGTCTCTATAACCATAGCAAATTGAATGTAAAAGAAAAACCTTTTTATCCATTCCATCCAATTTGCCTGGAGTCCGCTTATGATCACACATGCAACGGGGATCACAGTTGTGAGCCTGATTGAGAATACAGTCACATGAATAAGTGGCAGCAGGGCCAGACCCGTATGGTCACATTAATAGCCATCCTCTATTGCTGTCTTCTAAACACAGCGGCTGCCTAGAAAGCAGCTGGCTGGCTGAAGCGAGAAATGAACAGAAGATCGCCGTTTCTAAAGCCCTGCCTACCTTGGCCTCATGATCTATTGAAGTGACTTCCTGGAGTTAGAGGACTTATTACCTAGCTAGCACACTGGGTACTTGTACTTTTCAACCTTTGGCTCATATTTACCAACCAAGACTAAATTCCACATGGAAAGACTTTTCAGAGTCTTTTGGAGAGACTGCATGAAACAGCTTTCTACTATCAAGAAAAATATCTGGGAGAAAGCAACTTGAAGTAGGAAAGATTATTCCTGGCTCATGGTTTTAGAAGTTTCATCTCTTGTAGCTTTGGTCCCAAGGTAAGGCTCAACATTATGGTTGTGACCAGGAGACACATTGAGGCTACTCCTCCTGCTTCAGCAGGAAACAGAGAGGAAAAGGCTAGGGAGAAAATAGAGTCTACAAAGAAAAGCCTGCAATGATGCCTTCCCACTTCCCAACATTTTATTGCACTAGGAATGCATCAATTATTTGATTGCTTCAGAGCCCTCATAATACAGTCAATTTTCAAATGTCATCATTACAGACTATATCTATGGACACATGGGACTTTGATGAATATTTGATTTCCAGAAGCACAGTAGAGTTAACTCTAAAATGTTGAGTATTTGAGTAAACTACCAATGGACTCAGTGTGTGTTCTCATCCACCAACTTATTCATGTCTCTTCCATCTCTTCCCTTTGTTGTGGTAGCATTGGAAAATACACCTGTCTTTCATTTTCACTAAGATGTTTACTTCATCTATTGAAAGACATTATTGCCTGTCTGCCCTGCTTCAGTTTCATTCTGCTTTTTTAATAAAATATTTGGACCAAGTAATGGTAGGGAGAAAAATGATCATTCCAGTTTACAGGTCACATTCCATCATTGAGGAAAGTCAAAGTACAGACTCAAGAAAACACTTGAAGTAGAAACTATGATGTAACACAGACTGATTGCTGGCTCATCCCTATGCCAATGCTTAGCTAGTTTTCTTATACAGCCTGGGAATGATACTGCCAAATGTAGGCTGGGCTCTACTGTTGGCCTGCCATTAATCAACAATCAAGATAATGCTCACAATAATTGCCCTCAGGCCAATCTGATGTGGGCAATTCCTTAGTAGAGACTATCTTCTCTGACATCTCTAGGCTGTGTTAGTTGACAGTTAAAGGTTAGCTAGTCTTATTTTACACAAATAAATGAAGCAAAGCTATTGCTAGAAAACCGATGCTTTGAACACTCTAGAGTTAATGCCTAGTTTAATTCTAGCTCATTGACAAAGGACTTCCTTGTTTCTTAGCTCTTTATCTCTCCTTAAAAATCATTAAAAATACACTACTTTGAATCCTATGGGACCTTCCAGTCACAAAGCAATAAAAGAAGACTGTAAAAGTAACTTTTATTCCTCAGATATAATTGTCATCTCAGAGGCTTGCTGCTGAATAAACTCACCGTTCTAGTTCTTTCTTAATTCTGATTTGCTGGCTCAACTCAGATTAGGCTCAAACTCCTGGCCAAGCTTACTGATTCAATCTGCCTTCTCTCTGCTTCTCACTGAATTGCTTTCCTTGATTTCAAATGAACTCTGATAATTTATTCTAATCTTCTGGTTCCTTCCTATTCTCTGGCTTCAAATGAATCTGTTGAACTACACAGACTTCACAAGCACAACTCCAGTGCACTGACTCCCAACAGACTGACTCAACACACGTTTTACCTTGAAGATGTGCACTAACTCTGTGTCTATACAAGACAGAGAGATTAATGGTATCAGCATTTCAGAAAGATCACCTAGGTCTAGTTCTTTGGATGAGATCCCTTGCAAGAGCAGTCATATTGCTGGATTAAAATTCCTTTTGAGAATTCTGCATTATAGAAATTATACAGTATGGAAAGGAATGTCTAAACAACAGACCACCCAGGAACTCAGTATGCAGACACAAATCATTAAGAACAGCTTGTAGATGATCATTTGTGCCTTCTTTCTGATTACTTGAAATTTTGTAATTCTGAATAAAAGTTTAAAACCAAACTAATGAACCTAAAAGAAAACCTATGTGAGCTCTTTTGTACAGCAAGTTAAAAAACACATCACTTTTTCTAAACATAACTCTTAAGAATTCTTTAATTATTATGTTAGTATGAAGTAAATGAAAACATGCTGTACTATGATGAGGGTAGTTTGTGTTGCCAAACATTGAGATGTTTGCCATTTTCCTTAAACAGATGTTCCTATATTTTGGTTTTGAAATAATTCACTTGAAAGAAAGGAATACTTTTTTGTTGGCTGTTTCTTTGTACTTAAGAGCACATCTATAGAACTCTGTTCTCTAAATAAAAGCTATTTTTTCTTACTTAGAAAAAATAAGTTGTTTTTTTTAAAAATTTATGTTATCCATGGTTTTATTTAAAACTAGAAGACACAATGCATTGCATTTTGTTATGGTATCTTTTCTGTCTTCCATAGTTCATAGCTGTTTATAAATTCATGTTATATGCAGTAGAAGTAAATATATAAGCATATGTATGTCAATATTGAAAATTCTATCCATAAATATATTTTATATTGTAGAATACATATTTTGTTATGAAAATTGTGCAGCAGATAATTATTTCCTGATTCTTCCCTCAGGTTTTGTTTCCTGTTTATATGATTATGCTTTGTGTCTCACACATGTGTTTTTATTTAAATTACCTTAAAATGGAATTTCTGCAACATATAAGCTTATGGACCTTTTGTTCATTGTCAAAAATAATCAACTATTTAAATGACCAGGAATAATTTAATTAACCAAATATTGAATCAGAAATATTTTGTATATTACAGCTGTAAATTTTTATGTTTCGAACTCAGATGTCACAAATATTCAGAATTCTCTGAACTAATTCTTGTTCCCCTAGTGCTAACTTACAAAACCTGGGCTTTTCTCTGCATTCTACTCTCAGTTGTGTCTCCTTCCCTGTGTTCTCCACTCCTGTTTCCTACACCCCTCTCATAATATTTCTTTGCCTTTCTTCCAAGTCCAAACACAATCGTGTCAATTTTTCTAGACAAGTTGCACAAGTTCAACATTAATTTCATTAACATTGTAACTCTCCAATATCTCTCTATACACTCTAAACTTCATTCAGTGCCTCATTTCTTTTAATGATAATAAACAGAGATTTGTCCTCCATGTTTGATTCTCTTAGCATTATGTAGTCGCATTCTTTCAAAACTCTTTAGGGAAAATCCTTGCTTGTAATTGTTTCAGTTATCTTTACATTGATACACTGAAACAACGGATGCAGAAGAGTCTTGAGGAAAACAGTAAACTTAGCTTAGTTTAGGTGTGCAAGCCCATAGTCTTGACCTCTGCTCAGCTGAGGGGGGGGGGCTGTCATGACTATGGTTACATTGTGAATTATAGCAGTGGTCCAGTTATGTCTAGAGGCAGGTTGCTCCTAACTCAGGATTTTTAAGACAATCTTCTCACAGAAACTAGCAAGAACTAACAGACATACTCACTGGACTCTAATTCCCTAGTAGACACAAACTCTAAAGGCTCTCTACTAACACCTTAACACTAAACAATAAATTCCCCAAATTGACCTTTAGGAGGAGAAAATGACTTCTAAATTATAGCATATAATCAATATTCTGTTTTCCTTGATCTTCAATGGTATTTCACTCCTAGACATTGATTGTACTACTTGGATACTGACAAGCCATCTGTACTGGCTGGTTTTTTGTGTCCACTTGACACAGGCTGGAGTTATCACAGAGAGAGGAGCTTCAGTTGGGGAAGTGCCTACATGAGATCCAGCTGTAAGGCAGTGTTTCAATTAGTGATCAAGGCAGGGAGTGCCCCTTGTGAATGGTACCACCTCTGGGCTGGTAGTCTTGGGTTCTATAAGAGAGCAGACTGAGCAAGCCAGTAAGAAACCTCCTTGGCCTCTGCATCAGCTCCTGCTTCCTGACCCGCTTGAGTTCCAGTCCTGACCTCCTTTGGTGATAAACAGCAATGTGGAACTGTAAGCTGAATAAACCCTTTCCTCCTCAACTTGCTTCTTGGTCATGATATTTGTGCAGGAATAGAAACCCTCACTAATACACCATCTTTACCCTAAAGTGGCAGGCTTTGCTCTTTCTTGATAGTTGTTGCTCTCTGGCTTTTCTCCGTATGCTTCCCATGTATACATTTCTTGTTTTGGTATCAAGTTGAGTCACATTTCCTACACTTTGGTATCGCTGGTCTTGTCAACATCAGTTTCTGATTAATAAACTTAGTAATGACATCTCTGTTAATTGCCCTCCCACACACACTGCATCTCCTAATGGTGGTATCAATTATTTCTAATAACATGTTCTTAAAATTATTACCCAACTCAATTCCTAGAATGTACTTCATCAATCTGATTCCTAAATAGCATTGTGTTTAAAGTCTTGAATTTTGACCTTTTCTTTCTATTTTACCATATTTCTCCTTTACCTTAAGAATTATTATGTTGAGCACTATTGATATTTCTTTTTGTAAAATATTTCATTTTAATCATGATCCACACACTCAAACAGAAAATCTGGTTGTATATTCTGTTGGGGTCCATGAGTTGCCCCACAAATCATACAAACATCATTCTGCATCATATAGGGATGGTTTATTGAGCATTCACCATAATACTGATTAGATCAGGTACATAACTCATAATTATCTGAGGCTATGACCCCAAAACTATTTMTCTGTCAACTTATAAAGGAATACCACAAAAACCAAAAGGAGTTCATGTGCAATTGCAAGAAGTGCTGCCCAGTGGTCAGCTCTGACTCAAGGCATTTTAGACATAACAGTTCCTATTGGCTTTTAATTTGACAGGTCCTATTTAAAGCTTTGGCATTTCATAAGATTAACAAACCTCACACATAACATAATAAAGGTAACAGGGCATGTGATCAGCATGACTTGCTCTGAGTCATTATTTGTCTTTATCAATGACTGGCAGACATATTACAGCAACGATATGAAATAGCTGTCAGGAATGGAACAAAATGGCTACATCTATGCTGGGAGTGGAGACCAGACCTCAACATATTCCATAATAACTTATTTTTCAGATACCCAGAATCTGATGTAATCATTGGTTTATTTTGTCTTTATATGCGAATCAATGTGTAAATGAGTCCAAATGTGTTAGATTATTCATTTAGATATTAGGAGTAATGATTTTCATAATCAATCCTTATCTTAGTATTATTTAAGATAATTGCTAACAAATTTCCTGGTGTATAATATATAGTTTTTAAATCATAATCAAGCATTTAGTATTTGATAATGGCTAAAATTATAAGCAGTAAAATATTATGAAAAAAACTATAATTTTTGAAGTTCCTCTTGTGCCTTCTACCTAAATCTCTTGAAAAATTTGATTACATTTAAAACTTCACTAAAGATTATTACAATGTATGTAGTTAAATATTGATTACATCACTAGTTCTCAAAATAAGGGCAGATCACTTATCACTCCCATTTAATATTTAAATGTACATTAGATTTCTCTGAAGCAATAAGACATTTAAGCACTAGCATATGACTATTACTATCTTACATAAAATAATCATTGAGATACTTAGATTCTATCTTAAATAACCATGAGTATAACAAATCAGTCTGAGAAGAAGTGTACATGGCTACCAGTGAAATCACAGTGAATGAAAACAAGAACAACCCCATTACTACCAATAACATGATATAACCTAAGGGGTTAATAATATTCAGTGAGTGTTGAGTACAGTGTGCTTTGAATAGGTAACTCAAAGAATATGGTTCAGTTAATATACATGTTTGAAAGCTGTTGGGAGATTAACCCAACTAATGTGATATCTAGTACAGTTTTGGGACAATTTAATTCACATTTCAGATTTGTCCATAGTGAAGACTGAAACTGCAAGGAATCAAATCTAACCAACGAATATTTTTCTTTCTTTTTCTTTTTTTGAAAAGCATGCTCTTTTATTGAAAAAGGAATTAAAAACATTTTATGATAGAATTGAAGATGTACGTGGAAAATATTTCTAAGAAGAGATTATATAAAAAACATTAAAATTGACAATTTTCATGGAAAATTAAAGAGTATAGTGGCAGACATAAAAAACATTGATAAATTAATTGAAAAATGAAATAGAAACATTTTATGATAGAATTGAAGATTTACGTGGAAAACATTTCTGATAAAATTGTAGAAAAATGTAGAAAAAGAGGTTAAAATTGAAGATTATCATGGGAAATTTTATATAGATATAATAATGGTAGGCATTAAAAAGTATTTCTAAGCTGATTGAAAGTGGAATTATAAACATTACCTGAAAATGTTTATAATTCCACTTTCAATCAGCTTAGAATCATTTTAATGCCTACCATTATTTTATCTATATAAAATTTCCCATGATAATCAATTTTAACATGTTTTCCTCTATATGTCTTCAATTTAATCAGAAATATTTTCCATGTAAATCTTCAACTTTATCAGAAAATGTTTAAGAATATTTTTCAAATAGTGTGATAGACTATACTTTCCACAATCTATAACCCAAAGAATTCATGTTGCCAGAGTGTTGAAGTTGCAAGAAACGAACAAGGCACAGAGAAGAAAACAGATGTAGAGCTGTCTGGCAGCCTTTCATAGATTCTGCAGTTCTCTCTGATATAACTCAAGACCTTCGATTCTTCACTTGATACATCATAGACCACATGTTCAATACTTTAATCAGTGAGCTTATTTAAATCTTACAGCAAGTCTGTGATCAATGGTATTTTCCATTACATAATTTCTTTCCTTTCCTTTATATGACTTCCTCTCCATTATATTTCTTTTATGAATTACTAATATGTTTTTTAAATAAGATATTAGCGATATTTATAGATGATAGGCAGCTCGAGATTACCTGCCGTTGACCAGGCTCAGCTTGGAGAGGGGTCTGAAAAAGGGGTGTCGGGGAGAAGGGAAAAGAAAGGCTTAACGTCAAACAATGGTTTGCTCCAAGTTGAGGACCTGTGTTCTGCTTGGTAATGCTTTTCCAGTCTGCTGCTCTCTATGTTCTGCTTTCTCTTTGGAGATCCCTCTGTCCATGTGCAGCTTGCTTGCTATTCCAAGAGTTCTCTCTGTCCATGTCCTGCTTGTTTATGGCAGTTCTCTTTTTAACCACAAAATTTCTCTGGATGGCTCTCCTCCTGCAGAACACAGGTCCACTCTTTTATTTTAGTTATCAATGCAGTCATTTACTTCATGTTTCTTTCTTTTTTTTTCCCTTGTGAAATTGTGTATTCTTTTTTGTTTTTTTTTAAATTTTCTATATTCTTTGTTTACATTCTGAATGCTTTTCCCTTTCCCAGTCCCCCCCCCTCACCATATGTCCCATAAGTCCTCTTCCCTCTGCCCATTCCCCAATCACCCCCCTCCCCTTTCTCTGTTCTGGTACTCCCCTACAATACTGGATCAAGTCTTTTCAGGACCAGGGCCCTTTCCTTCCTTCTTGGGAATCATATGATTTGCTAATTGTGTCTTGAGTATTCAGAGCTTCTGGTCTAATTAAAATCCACTTATCAGTGATTGCATTTCATGTGTATTTTTTTTTTTTTTTGTAATTGGCTTAGCTCACTTAGTATGATATTTTCCAGTTCCAACCATTTGCATACAAATTTCATGAATTCATTGTTTTTAATTGCTGAGTAGTATTCTATTGTATAAATATACCACATTTTCTGTATCCATTCCTCCATTGAGGGGCATCTGGGTTCTTTCCAGCTTCTGACTGTTATAAACAAGGCTGCTATGAACATAGTGGAGCAAGTGTCCTTGTTCCCTGCAGGGGAATCCTCTGGGTATATGCCCAGGAGTGGTATGACAGGGTCCTCTGGAAGGGTCATGCCCAATTTTCTGAAGAACCGCCAGACTGATTTCCAGAGTGGCTGTACCAGCTTGCAATCCCACCAGCAGTGGAGGAGTGTTCCTCTTTCTCCAGATCCTCGCCAACACCTGCTGTCTCCTGATTGTTTAATCTTAGTCATTCTGACTGGTGTTAGGTGAAATCTCAGAGTTGTTTTGATTTGCATTTCCCTATTGACCAATGATGTTGAACATTTCTTAAGGTGCTTCTCAGCCATTCATTTTGATTATCTTATGAATCAGCATCCCATGAACACAGCCATTTCAATCATAGGAGACAGCAAACATACTTTTTTTCTTAACATCACAAAGGAATCAGTAATCTGTCTATCTTTGTTATGCACAGAGTATAAGCTAATGAGGTGACTCCCTTCCCTGAAATTACCATTTCCCCCATGTCTGAGCCCAATCTTGCTCTGTCCAAGACTGATCCTGAACTCAGGAAACTATCTGTGTTTGTAAGCATAAACAACAACAACAACAACAAAAAAAAAACTTAGCTGGGTAGGATCTCCTGTGAACACCACTCCCTAAATCTCTTTATCTTAATAAGTTTCAAACAAGTTGGCATCTGTCACTGCTTTTGTTCCTTTAGATTCATGAAGCCCCCATATAATTCATATTGCATCTCTATTTTTTTGCATATGTGAGAAATTATATATTTTTGAATTTATGCATTTAGAGCTCTTACCCATAGCCTTAATGGTTGTTCTGAAGTTCTCAGTGTTTGCCATTTTGCTGGGACATAGCCACACCCTCAACTCCTGGACTCCTGTTGTTTCTAACCAACATGGAGTCATTAACATTAAGAAAGAAATCATTCTTCTGAAGAAAGAGTCCTCCTTTGCTAGTACTGGTTCCAGAAAATATGTGTATTATTATACCAGCAGGCCTCATGCACCCGTGGAGGGTCACACCTGGGGGCACTGTTCAAGAGAAGGAACCATGTCATTCTGTCCCCACTAAGGCCATGTGGGGGCTCTGCAAGCACCAAGATGAAAATGAAGAATTAGATGCTCCAACCAATATTCTGTTATTTACAAATGTCTACGTCAATGATCACCTTTTTTATGATGATACAGCCCTTAGCTCATTCCAGAGTTCTGCACATATATGGAAGTAGTGCAGGCATTAATGTATAGTTATATGTTGCATATCCAAAGCATTATTACTGAAATAAATATCATTTCACATTTTCAGGAAAATCTATAGGTTGTAGAATTTTTGGCTTTTCACTAATTAAATTCCTTTATGAATTTCAGTTCTGATAATAAGAGGCTCAGGACCAATATTTAGGATTCAATAACTACTCTCCAAAGTATTGTGACCTAAAGTTTTGGTGCTGAGAAACAAGCGTTCCATGATTTTTCTCTTCCCATATAAATTACAAAATAAGAAAGATTACCAAAACCACACAAAGATCCAACTAAGAAAGAGAACTTCAGACCAATATCCCTTATGAATATTGATGCAAAAATACTCAATAAAATTCTGGCCAACCGAATCCAAAAACACCTCAAAATGATCATTCAACATGATCAAGTTGGCTTCATCCCAG